>JAZHYW010003577.1:0-31477 GCA_037355805.1 Ixodes ricinus | reverse complement strand
GACAACTGCAGCCTTTGTATCAACTGCACTCATCAAACGCGCTAAAAAGCGGAACGCAGCTGTACGGCGTTTTGCTCTTGCATTCGACGGGTGGATTGGAGACAGCAGCTAGCTTTAGGTGTTCGAATTAGAGCTCGGCGTTTTGACGCCCTCTCGTCCCCTCCTCTACCGAAGTTTCTCGGCGCATTTTAACGATTCAGTCATGACTGGACAGTACCTGTATGTCGAATAGGTCGAGAAGTCTACCTGGTGAAACGCAACGACGCAACTTCACCTTCGCGGACCAACGGCGTACAGTGTACTTTCAAATCCAATGGGCGCGCGCCGGGCCGCCAGCCGGATGCTGAGACAGCTGAGGTTCCGCGGGTGGCCAAAGTGTGGCCGTGTGGCGCCACATGACGCTTCCGTTATTTTTGTTTGATCTTCCGAAGCGCGAGCGGTGTGCGACGTGCGCGAAAACGCTCGAGCGCAACCGAAACCTTCGGCGGTGCGTGTCTGCGCGTCAGATGGTTCTTTCAGCTTTCAGCTCGGCGGGATGGCTGCTGTCTATGGACATTACTGTTTAATGTCGCGGAAGCTATACAACAGATTAGGAGGTATGGAAATAGATGAGGAAGGCACAAAAAGTCTGGGGACCGACCATAAGAGAATCGAGATCAGATTAGGCACAGTAAATCCAGAAATGCAAAATAAAATACACGAGAGGGTAGAAATAACTTAAATGATAAACATTTACAGGAGGTATCTAAGCAAATTGAGAACATAGTATTCAAGCAACCGGAAAGAGAATGGACATATGAAGAGATTGAAGACTTGTTTTCAAAATAGCTAGAGAAATACCGAATCAAACAAGGAGGAAGAAAATTAAAACTCAATCTTAAAAGCTGGTGGGATAAAGAGATTAAGGCAGCAATATCGAGTTGCCAAGCGGCATCTAGAGAACACAGATGGGCAAAGAAAAGGGGGCCACACCAGCCAAAGTAACATCAAAATGGTATGACTTTCAGAAAAGAAAGCGGAGTGCATCAGCATTGATTGATACAGGCAAAAATTGGGAGGGGCAGGGGTCCAGTGGATGATAGAAGATAAACCAGAGGGATAGGAATGCGGCAAAAGGGTTCTGGGAAACGTCAGTGCACAGGGAAAAAGACTGAGGGGTAGCAGCAGCAGACACTAACCACACAGGAAGGGAGAAAGGTAGAGGGGGAAGAGGCAAGATAATACATTAGACATACAATCGAATCAGCATTTCCGGAGTTAGAACCAGATCAGGCCTCAGGGAGCGGTAGCTGCCTACACAACGCAAGAGGAGGACTATATTCGCGACTCCAGCGAACTATAGGGGGCGCGCTGGTCAGGCAAAATGGCAGACGAAAGGAGGCTCGCTTCCGCTGCTCAACACACGGACCACCATAAATGTCTTGCACTGCAGCGTAAATTCGGTGTTACATATGAAAGCAAAGCGATTTTTCGACGGTAGAAACCTTCTTCTAGTGAGTGCGGAGGAATGACACGCGTGAAAGCATAAAAATAATTACTGGGAACGATGTTTGTTTCTATGCTGCCTATACAAGAACCAAGCAGCGATAGCAGACGACAGAGTCGAAACAACCTCCTCTCTCAGCTTCCGCGCGTTACGCTGGTGCAAGTCGATTTCGCTTGGAGTCGCGAATAGTGAAGAAGAAATTAATGACCACAGGGGAATGGGAGAAAGCAGAAGGAAGGGTTCCGGTTGGAAGGGGGTCCAGACGGCATACCAATAAAACTGATAAAAGTCCTAGGCAAAACAAGCAAATTGAAACTGAGGCAGGGATTGGCCAGATAATTATGGGAGGGAGATACCGTAGGACCCGAGCAAGCGCCCCCACCCGAGTCTGGTCTTTCTTTGGGACTGCAGGGAGTGGCAGTGGTTGGGCCAGCACTATACACCTTTCCAAGAAACACTCGACCCCAGGGGCAGCAAACCGCTTTCGAGCCCAGTCACTGGGTTTGAGGCTAGACTCTCACCGGCATCCCTGCTAACCCTACCGAGAGGACTGTGATTTCGATAGGCGAGCCTGCGTAGAGCGCAGTTTCAAACAATGCTGGTGGCTAAATTCTCGTCTTTTCCCGCTGTATTTTGTGTTTCATGGTGCACATATTTTCCCCGAGGTCATCGAGAAAGCATTGTACCACATCTGCAAGAAGAGAAAAAAGCAATAAAATACCTATAAACTATTTTTGCTGGGTACGCACGCGACAAACGAATGCGACTTGAATGTATAGTTCTAAGTAGTGAGAGAGTGCAGGCGAGCTGGTAATTAATCGACATCTTGTAAACCCTGAGATGGGGAACGATAAAAACGGACAAACACAACAAAAAAGTTTTTAGTTTTTGTGTGTGTCTTTTACGATAAGTTTTGACGGCTCCGCGCGATTCGCCGCATGACAAACGACAAAGCGCTTAGCTGTCAAAAATAAATTACAACAGAAGAGAGCCGAAAGGCATGCATTTTTCACGCTCACAAATAACGTGTTTACCGGTGGACAGGACACGGACATACAATTTAGAAAGTGTTAACATTCGAACAATATATTGTATGTACCACACGATGCAGCGTTATCCGAAAGAATTTATTTGAGAAAGATCTCAAATAACACAGTCACAGTCGACTGACAGTCACATCTTGACGATCGGACAGAATCCAAGATGACTTCGTTTTGGGGCACGTTTCGTGGAGAGCTTCTTTTTCACTACAGCACCAAGTCAAAGGAACGAACGCGACTGACCCGTTTCCTAACCCAACCCGGACAACTATTTTTGGAGATGACTGAGGATTCTACGCGGATTATCTCTGGGAGGGGAGAACAATGTTCGCAAAACCGCGTCGAGGGTCGTTCGACGTCCTTCACCTCCTTCGTTTCCCGTGAATGTCAAGCAGAAAAGCTTGAATGGCAGGCACTTACCAGCCTTATTTCTCACAATGGAAGATAACACAGAAAGGGTATGCAGCACGCATAAAAAATTTAAGTGGAAACTTTCAAGAGGGGCGAGAAAACGTCGAATGCAAAACCGCAAAAACACAGGTAGAGAACCGCGCTGAGCGGGTCTTCACAGTCCCAGAGTGTGGCAGAACATTTCTAGCTGATAGAGGGCGCGAGAGTCGCACTAGCCGCATCAGCATCAGCAACATGGCGGCGGCCTAGAAGCGTTTTTGAAAGGTAGTATAGTCGGTGACAGGTCAAGAACGAAGTGGAAGCTCCTCCCAACCCTTTCCACTTCAGCGGAGCGAATGGTAAAGAGGAGGCGACCTCCTCTCCACCGTTCGCTCCGCTGAAGTGGAAAGAAGTGGGAGGAGCTTCCACTTCGTTCTTGACCTGTCACCGACTATAGTTGCTTCTGCGTGGAGGTTCCAAGTGGGGTTCTTATTCCGTTGTCGAAGGTCAATAAACACCTGAAACCACGATGAACTGGTTTGTGGCGAGTTTCTTCCGAGGTGTCCTCAGGGGTCAATTCTAAAGAAAGAGTAGACACTGGCATCACTAACTCCATCCCAGTGTTATGGAATGAGCAGCCCCAGTAATGTGATTGGTCCGAGTTTGAGCCACTAAATGAGCTATGCTAGAGTATCGCCACTCCCTCCCCGGATCTGTAAGTGGGCGCCGCCATCTTTGGTGCTTATATCAGAGAAGACAACTGTCGATCGTCGTAATAGACCTATGCTAAATTACCCAAGCATCAAGGAGAATGCAGGGAATGGTGCTCCACGCGCACGCCTTCCGCGTATAAAAGATTCGAAGTAAATAATCAAAATAAAGCGTAGACAAACGTGCGTGCTACATATATTTGTTTTAGGTTTTTGCTTTAGAAAATTTACTGCTGAGGCCAGCACGCATGCAGCGTGGAACACCAATTGCTGCATTCTCCTTGATGCTTGGATAATTTAGCAGAGGTCTATATACTACCAACATAAATCCGTCATCAAGCTCGTTGCATTCTGGGAATCTGTCGGCCAAGAGCGGAGTGTGTATGGATTTTGCTGCCTCCCATTCCCACAATGCATAACGTGGCATTACGCTGCGATGAGGAACTTCGAGTTTTGGAACGAGTTTATTCAAAATGCGACTTTCTCAGCTTTAGACACGGTGGTAGGAAAGTCAGCTGATATTGTTTTGGTCCGAACTGTTCTAACACTTCTGGATGACGGAAAACGTTTTCTGCGATTTCAGATAACTGGCAACCATGATTTTAAGCACCAAGATGGTTGAAGTGTCGTTACTCTGAAGCATAGCTTATTTAGTGGATCTAGTCGGAGTCATTGTTTTTGTTTGTTTTTGGAGCGTAAGCGCACATTTTATTTTATTCATACAAGTTTGAGTATCGTGGCAAGATTTATGGGTTTGTCTAATTTGCTTTCCTGCTTCTGTCCAACCTCTCGAAGGCATCAACAACATGGCAGGTTAGATTCCCTAGCTAGCAGTTAAATTGCGCATAGTAGCATAATGCACGGTAACAGGATGCTGATTGATGAAGGGCAGTACGAACTGCTGTGCATGGTTACTTTTGGTATGAAATCAAACAAGAATCAAGAGTACATTTCATTGAAATAACGTCAAAATATGGTCATTTCAAACCCCAAAATGGTGTTCTTTTAACTTCTAAATTTTTTAAATAAAACTGCAGTTCTTAATTTATATAGAAAACAAAGCTTCTGTCATTTAATTATAAACAGCAATGACATTTTATAAGCAGAGCTTGATAACAAAAATCGGCACGTAAACAAAAAAATAAAAATAAAACCAAGCCGAACTTGTTTAGGCTATTTCCCTGCTTCTGTTTACTGTTCCAAATAATTTAGTTGTAATTTACTGTATTCTTTGTGCCATAGAACGGATGAAACCTACGCGGAGAGCAAGTCTCCTGCTTTTTGCACAGGTGTTCCAGCGGGTCAGAGTGACGCCGAGCTGCGATTTGGTTTGATTGAAAGTGGGCCAGATGCCTGGTCTACCCACCATTTTTTTTTTTCAGTCAGTCAATAAGAGCTCGGCGTTCTGACATCATCTCAGCCCCTGTGCAGGAAGCATACGAACTTGCACACCGCATACAAAGGTAATAACTAAACAAGATTTGACAAAAATAAACACGTAGAGCAGTCCCATGAAAGTTTTCTCGCAATACTCAACTATACTTGACGAACCTCAAATGTGAAAAAGATAGTGTCAGAACAGACTATCATAGTCTCTCATACTAGTATAACTGCGGCTAGTCCAGCCGCAGTTTTATTCAGAAACCTTACGTCTCGCTCTGGGAGAGAGGTTTCCCCTCAGCACACGGGTGCGCTTCAGCAAAGCAAGGTACGCAAAATTGAGACCCTTATTACGCAGTTGTCGCTGCACTGCAATACACCACTGCGCGGTGACAAGCGCTCTCAAGGATGCTAGCTATCCAGTCAGAAAAGATTAGCATGAGCAATGTTGCCCGATTTCCAAGTACTGTCAATGTTTGATATAGATATCAAATAGAATATTGTTATTTAAGGCGAGTTTTGAAATTTGCACAAGCCTGCTCTAACGATCCGGCCGTGTAGCAGTGCATTTATTATAGTTTCAGTACCAAAAAAGTGAAAATAAGTTTTGGCGTAATGTTGGTGCAAATTTCTCATACGTGTAGCAGAATGTAGCAAGGTAAGCGCTTTGGCAAAAATGGTCCAGCAATCCCATCACCGCACCTCCATTCCATTCCGGGAATAAAGTTTCCAACAATTCTATTCCTTTCAACTCCTAGGAGTGAAGACACTGGGCCCATACCCACCACTGGAATGGCTGAACCGTTCCATTCCATTACCATAATACCTACACCTGAAAAATGGCTCCCGACAGCTACATTGTGCCGTCAGCTAAAGCAGCATAAAGCTGACTATCAAACGCACAGAGAACTGCAAAAATGTGCAAAACGCGTTCCAAAAGCACGTATTTACAAAGCCGAGCGGTGGTCGCACAAAGCGCTTGGTAGCTCTGTAGACATTGATAGTGCAATCAAACGTAACAGGCTCGCAACACATGGCAAAAATATAAACCACCAATTTTCTTTCCAAACAGACTATAGGCCTTTTCTTAGGAGATGCACCTTTGTTTGACAAGGAATAAAAATGTCTAGTTTGTGCATGGCAGTCGGTCACAATAATAGTTTCATTAGCCACTTCGACCGTGCACTAGCATTGTGCCAGCAGGCCGTAGGCCCTAGCTGAAAATCCACACAACGTGCATAAGAACCAAGCGCATTTCATTCCCACGCCATTCCGTACAAAAGGCATGCAATTCCGTTCTCATTCCACGGTCGAACGGCGGAATCGTTCCTACTCCAGAGTGGAAACTCCGCAACACTGCTCCGTTGCTCTTATTGGTTGCAGGATGACGAGAAACTTAGTCAGGGTGTGTTACTATGTACTGTACTGGGGTGCAAGTCGGAACACGTTTCGTGTTTGCATATTCATGCAAGGCTGCTTCCCACGTTTCCACACGAGCGACAGACTGCATTGCAGTAGCTTGCGACTGCTTACCAACCTGGCTCCAACACAAATGTCCAAGCCATCCTTTAGCAGCTGCTCCCACCAGCCTAGCTCCCCTCTACCACAGCAATGCGTAAGTTAGTCTGCTTGTTCAGCAGAGATTTCGGCGACATCAGAATACCGAGCTCAGATTGGCTGAGATTGGAAGGATAGTGGGTAGACCTCACGGCAGCAAGCATTGAGGTCTACCCACTAACCAGCTTCATCAAAGTCAATCGGAGCTCGGCGTTCCGACACCAGTGCAATCCCCACGAAAGCAGCAGACAAACTTGCACTCTGCATAAGGTGCTGCCACACCCTGCAATCAATTGACCATTGTTGAATGAAGGAATCACCAACATGTGGCATTTTGGCAGCCATGTTTACATGCCTAAACCAAACTTTAAGAGCATGATGTGTGCAAGGAAGACATGCAATTCTATTCATGCAGCAGTTTCACTGCATGGATTGTCCAGTTCTTGCATTGCAACCCCTCTCAGGGCTGCTTCATACTTGACTTGGTCATGTCCGCGACTGGAACTAAAGCACAAGACGCTGATCCTGGAAAGTAAAGCCATTCCATGGTTGCTATCGAGATGTGGGCCACTGCGAACATCTGCAACTTGGGGACACTCGTGGCGGCAACGACCGATTAGGGATGCAATATTCTGGTTTGCTTTCGATGAAGAGGAATTTTGGCAGGAGTGGGGGAGATCAGTTACTATTTACAATCTTATCTTAAATTATAAAAACACATGGCATAACTTTGTGTCTAAATACTGCACGATAACAGCATTTTTCAATGATGTCAAAACACTGTGCATACCGCTGCTGCAGCAGAGCTTCATGCGCACGTGGGAAACCGTTCTTGCAGCGCTATTGCAACGAGAATATCTCGGAAAAAAGTTGCCCCATGTGAAGCCAGCCTAAAAGAGATCTGCAATCTGCTCTGTCCACTTGCACGTTTTTCTCGCAAGCAGCAGACGACCCGTGCGAAAACCCGTGGATTGAATTCAAGGGGAGTCCCAACGAAGGTTCAACAATTTATTATGTATTTTCAGTTTTAGTATAAACATTTTTACACGTGTTCGGGCAATATGGTCAAAGTAATGAACGTATGCCTTCCTTTCTTCTGAACTTTGAGGGGAAGCTGCCCCCAAGATAACCGCAACAAGAAAATCTGCTCCGCTGACACTCTTGGGCAGCCCGACGCCAAGGTTTGGGCAGATGCCTGTTGTTCTCCCCTTTGCCACAGTTAAGATAATATGGAGGGCAGTTCCAGCGGATCCAACGCTGTAAAACGAGCCGAAAAAATTGGCACCTGCGCATAGAAAGTTCAAACTTTCACTGGATATGCAATGAACAGGTTAGTTTTACCTTGTGTAATTTCAAGGTGTGGTTTCTCCTGCTGCAAAAAATTAAAGCAACAAACTTGCCAAAGCCAACATCATGTGCATTCGCAAGCAATCAAGTCAGCGACGCCATCTGCTCACAGCGCAGCGAGCAGACGACAGAGTGCGTTGTCTGCTCGCCACGCCCGTCAGTAGATGGCACTACGAGTTAAAAACGTCGCTAGCTCGCTTGTCTGCAGACGTGCCCGACCTTAGCAAGTTTGTTGCTCTCTATTTTTATAGGAAGAGAACTACGCCTTGAAATTACATGAGGTAGAACTGACCCGTTTTCTTTGAACATCTAGTGAATGTTTTGAGCTTTCTGTGTGCAGGCGCCGATTTTTCCGGCTCGTTTCACGGAATCCACTTCGCCAGAGTCGCTCCATACTACGTGTTGTACCGTTAAAGCTTGACGCGTCCGAGGTAAGGGTTCCGGTAGGAGCCCAGGTAGAGGTGTCCCTCGTGCTCCAGAACCTCGGAGAGCATGTGGATCTTGTGCTGGGGAGAGTGCAGGCTGCGCACAATACGGCCGCCGGCGTCCAACTCCACCACCAGGCCGTACTTCGGGAAGGAGCCATACAATACCCAGCCGTTCTCCAGCTGCAACGGAAAAGAATGATGTGGTCATGTCAACGACATGCGCTGCGGCCGAAAGCACATTGGTCAACTACATGCTTTCGGTGAAACTGACATGCTTTCATCCAAAGTCAACTTCAGGTTAAGAAAAGCAGGACCAGGCCCTTCCACAAAGCTTTTTGCTTTGCCAGAATTGGCGACTTCATCGTCTCCACTCTTCTCTTTAGCGTTCATCCTCTTAAAGTGGAAAGAGTGGGGGCTTTGTAGTAGGAGCTTGTCCTGCATTTCTCGACCTGCAACAGGCCGATGCGCTCTGACCGATGTTCGAGCAAAGCACGTAAATCATGCACTAAGCTCGGCTATAATCACTGACAAGGTGAGAACAGCGGGGAGGAGGTCCGATCGTCCCACCTCCAGTGCACGTTTTCTACCTTTGAGAATGCTTCAACATTTCGTGCACCTCAAGCGCATGCACACGCAGCCGAAGCATGGTGGAAGGCGCGCAGGATGTGCTGGAGGCCGGCCGTTCGAAAGACACGGCTTGCCACCCATTCTGACAGCGACTAAAACCCAAGCTCTCAATCTCTGATGTGCATTCAGCCAACTCGAGCAAATCGCCTATAATTCGTACATGAAACTCTGACAACTCGTACCTTCGAACTTTAACGCGTTTTCGGCCGATTCGCGCAATTGACACGAAAAGCCTCCCCAATCTCGTCGGTGAAAACAACAAATGTAAACGCTGCCGGGAAGGCCCCGTTCACCTGAGCGCCGAGGTCCTTGAGGGCGGGGATGGGTAGAACCGGGCGGCGTACTTGACTGCTACGCCGAGCAGGTAGACAAAGCGCACGGTGGCCTTCTTGACCAGAGGGTACCGGGCTACCAGGTCGCAGATGTTGGTGCTGTCGTTACCGCGTCCCGTGGCGAAGGCCACCCAGTAGCCGCCGCGCTTGCTGGGCCGGATGTTGTCTGGCTCTCCCGGCAAGTTGTCGGCAAACACCTCCGTCTGGCCCTTCCCTGGCTCCGCCCAGGTGGTGCCTGGCGGGCGCGGGTAGAGCGGCGATTGAGAGCAACGCCCGTGGCATCGGCACTTTTAGCACAGGGTGTGTTCAAGGGAAATGGTCCCCGAGAAAAGTGTAACGCAAGACCACGGGAAGCGCTATGAAATGTGCAACACATACCTACTCCAGAGGACAATCTGTACAGAAAAGTGGGAAATGGAAAGGAAGGAACGGAATTCTAAAGGCTCCCCATATGGAATCGAACCAACGACCGCATGATTATGAGCTCTACATTCTACCACTGTGCCAATTAATTAGAAGGCAGGCACAAAGCCAGCTGGGTTTCTCTTTACCAGGGTGGTCTCTACTAAGCGTTTGAACGCAAATGCCGGCATTTGCGTTTAAAACGGTCTATGGGAAGAAGCAAGACATCAAAGACGTGCCCACCATCACTTACAAAAGGACAGAGTTTGAAATAAAATAACATGCTATAACCACTAGCACAAACCTCAAGAATGCTGTGGAAACGCATTCTTTGTATACCAAGTTGATCCGCAGGCTCAAGATGAATTCTTAACCTGCAACAGGGTATACTTTGTTTGCAATGCCTGTGCCGCTCGACAAACACCCAATGTTTTTCATAGCATATGCTCACAAGTTATTAGGGCTAAGGCTTCACTGGCAGCATCTCCAATCCACCTACAAAACTAGACGTTAGCCAAGCTTTGCATGGTCTTTCAGTCCGGAGGATTTGCAGTAGATAGGCTACGAACCCCCCAGACGGAAAGGGTCGAAGAACCTACACGGCGAACAAGCCGCCCAAAACGCGTCTCTCCGAGCACGACAGGGGAGGCGTGCAAATGAGAAATGAAGTTCTGCCCCGCAGGCGGAATTTTTTTACCGTGGATAGCAAACATATTGGCTGCGAGTTCCCGTGCATTGGGTAGTTGTTAGTTGACAAAAACAATGTGCCCCTTGAAGTGGTTTCTCTTTCCTCTCTCAGGAGCAGAGTCCTTGTTTGTAACGAACTGATGGATTCCCCCCAGGCAAAAATTTCTAACTGGGACCAGTTGGCACCTCAACTGGTTTCAACTGGTACCAACTAGGAATCAACTGGGACCCGGAGAGCAAGTCGTCTGCTTCTTGCGCAGGGGGTAGCGGTGACGTCAGAACGCCGAGCCCCGATTGGCTGATCGCGACCCCCTATCTGAGCGTCGTTTGCTCCTTTGCAACGTCGTCTGCTCGCAATGTCGTCTGCGTCTGTCTTGCCTTTCCTGCGACTTTTGGAAGTGCAGGTCTTTACGAGCGAGCTCCACTTCGCCTTTCAGAGAGGGCAGACAAAATAACTCAAGCGGTAAGTTCTTTTTTTTTCTAACAACAGCAGACGCGCATCAAGGAGAGGAGTCAAAGTACTCACTGGCGAGGTGTCCCGAGGCGCCGAGGTTTGTTTGCTAAGAACCGAGAGTGAGGGTGGTTAGTGTCCGCAAGTTCCTTCCCAAATACTTTTTCCCTCCTTTCGTGTGCGGCGAGACTCTTCACTCTTTAACGGCGTCTGCAGGTTGGCGCGGTTGGCGCAGTTAACGTCGTCTGCTTTACGTCTGCTAGTCAAGGCGATGGCTGCTTTACCTTTCCTGCGTCTGTCGGAGATTCACCGCTTTTTCACCGGCGAGAACGCGCCCTTCGAAAAAGGCGAAAGAAAATACCTTGAAGGATACGTCCTTTCTTTAGAGGTGAAGGATTTCACTCTAGTTGCTAATGTCCAGGCGTCGCTTAAGAATTGTAGCAACGCGGTAAAGATCGCTCTCCGATAAAGGTGACAATTCAGAGAGTCACCGTGAGAGCACTCACGGGGCCGCAAACTGCAGCCACATGGTGGCTACCGCACTTACACGGCTCTAAATGGACTGTCCAAGACGGACCTTCCACAGCAGTGGCTGCAACGCCCCAAGAGCAGCATGCCGCGGCAGGTCGCTTGCTCAGGTAAGAAGATAAACACCATGTTTATTGCTATGTTAAAACATTTAGTTGCACGAGTTTCGTGAATGGTGCCTCACATTTATTGAGTTGTTCAAAGATAATCAGCTAAAGACAGATGACAGCCGATGTAGTGACTGTAAATAAACAAATGCGGCTGTGCGATCGGTACTGCGAAGCACATCATAGCCCAAAAGTGCTCGATCGCTGCTTGTTGTCACACCTTTCTCGCTCGACTAAAAGGCCGTTGTCAGTTAGCGTATTGGGGTATGTATGTGTGGCATAAACCCAAGTGGAAAAAGTTTGAAAACCTGTGTTAATCTGTGGAAAAGAATCCCAGCAAGATTGAGCTACCCGAGCGGCGTCGAACGTATCGCGGAAGTTATGTCGTAGACTCGTTGACACCAAGAAGTAATTATCGTTATAATACAATTCATTGCAAAGGTGCAAGCAAGCTGGACAGGAATGACGAAAATAATCCCTGGAGAAGGGGAACAAGAGGGACAAAGGACAAACACAAACCTTTATCGAAGGCCGCGTTCTCGCCGGTGAAAAAGCGGTGAATCTCCGACAGACGCAGGAAAGGTAAAGCAGCCATTGCTTTGACTAGCAGACGTAAAGCAGACGATGTTAACTGCGCCAACCCGCCGTTAAAGAGTGAGGAGTCTAGCCGCACACGAAAGGAGGGAGAAAGTATTTGGGAGGTAACTCTCGGTTCTTAGCAAACAAACCTCGGCACCTCGGGACACTCGCCAGCGAGTCCTTTGACTTCTCTCCTTGATGCGCGTCTGCTAGTTAGACAAAAACAACGTACCGCTGGAGTTATTTCGTCTGCCCTCTCTGAAAGACGAACTCGAGCTCGCTCGTAAAGACCTGCACTTCCGAAAGTTGCAGGAAAGGTAAGACAGACGCAGACGACGTTGCCAGCAGACGACGTTGCAAAGGAGCAGACGATGCTCAGATAGAGGGTCGCGATCAGCCAATCAGGGCTCGGCGTTCTCACGTCACCGCTACCCCCTGCGCAAGAAGCAGACGAACTTGCCCTCTGCATAAGAGTCCAACTGGGACCAGCTGAGGGGTCAACTGGTTTGAACCATTCCCACTTAGGAGTCAACTGGTTTGACTCCCAGTTGGGAATGGAGTGAACTGGGACCAGTTAGGGAAGTAACTGGTTGGAGCGATTCCCAGACAAACTTCTAATGCTTTTCCCGTTTCCAGTTCACACGGGGCCACAATTCTGACAAGTTGGGGGTGTATTGACCTTTGCTAATGAAGAAAACTAAAAATACTTACATTTTTAGGTTTATACAAATAGGAAAAGTTTTAATTACTGGGTACATTTATATATTTATAAAAATAATAATAAAACTTTAATTAACTAAATAATTTATTTTAATCGGAAAATATAATTAGTGGCAAAATGTGTTTACCTAGATGAACATTTAGTGCATTATTAAAATATATTAAAATATTTATTTAAATACCTACAGTATTTTTTTTCTTTTTTCTTTTAATAAATCAATTTATCTTTTGGCCAATCAGAGCTAGCCGGCCGCCGTGCACGCGGGTGCGGATTAGTGGTATGAGCTGTCGACAGATGGCGCTGCCTATGTGACGCGCTGCCTATGAGACACCTTTTTGCGCTATTTCTACAGTGTATAGAAATAGCGCAAAAGAAAGCAGACAGCTCTGGCTGGCATTTCTGGATATCAAGGGTGCCTATGACAATGTGAACCAACAAAATCTGCGGGACATCGTGGAGAGCTTAAACATAGATGAAGGACTAACAGAAATATTAAGGAACATTTACAAAGATAAGGTGATTATAACATGGGAAGGAAAGGCAACAGGGAAAATAGAGATAAGACGAGACCTTGGGCAGGGGTGCCCGTTATCGCCTTTGCCGTTTTATGTTGTATCTGAGAGGATTGGAGGATAGACTAGAGAAGAGTGGGCTTGAATTTGACCTTTGATACAGTAAGCTAGGTCGAAAAATTCAGCAATCCTTACCGGGATTGACGAATGCAGATGATATCGTACTAATGGCTAACAACAGGATAGATTTGCAGGAATTAATGAACATCTGTGGTAGGGAAGGAGGAAAGGAGAGTAGGAATTAGGTTTAGAATTCAGTGAGTGAAAAATCAGCAGTCATGATTTTTAACAATGATGAATGTTGAGAGGCTGAAGGATACAGAATATTAACAGTGGATGAGAGCTTAGTAAATACAAGTATCAAGGAGTATGGATATGTGATGGTGCAGAGTATCTCAGTGAGCATGAAAAGTATATAATACGTAAGGGCAACAGAAATGCAGCTGTAATGAAAAATAGAGCACTTTGGGATTACAACAGGTATGAGGTGGTGAGAGATTTGGAAAGGGGTCATGGTGCCTGGTTTGACTTTTGGAAACGCAGTGCTATGCATGAAATCCGAAGTGCATGCAAGACTAGAAATAAAACAGTGCGGAGTAGGTAGGCTGGCTTTGGGGGCACATTGCAAAACGCCAAACCAGGGAGTGCAAGGAGACGTGGGATGGGCGTCATTTGAGGGCAGGGAAGCCGCGAGCAAGATAGAATTTGAGGATCGGTTGAGGCAAATGGATGGGGAGCAATGGGCACGAAAGGTTTTCAGCTTTTTATACATGAAGAGTATAGACACAAAGTGGAGACAGCGCACTAGGAAATTAAGAGGAAAGTTTTTAGGCTATAGTGGAGTTACGGAAGAGCAGGTATCAGTTAAAGAAGAAAGTTAAGGCCACAGAAAGATCGGTGGCTAGAGGGAATGCAGACAAAGACAGCTCTGGAAAGCTATAGATTAAACAAAACAGTGATTGTCAAAGAAAGCATTTATGACAATTCCAGAGGAAGCTCATTGTTGTTTGAGGCAAGGACAGGTGTTTTGCGAACCAGAACATACAGAGCGAAGTACCAGGAAATGGATACAGCGTGCGCTGCTTGTGGAGAGGAGGACGAGACGGCTGAGCACTTGATACTCAACTGTAAGCGCTTCACCCTATGCCTACCGAAGACAACATGGATTTAATAAAGTCATTGGGTTTTAGAGACAGCGAAGGAAAAGTGGATTTCAAGACAGTAGAGATTACCAAGCAAAAGATTAGGTGAGTGGTGGCAGAAAGCGAGAGAAAACTAGGTATTTTCTTATTAACTAATGGCAAGGGGGTTTTATAGCCTCACTCTCTTCAGTGCGGAGTGAATATAGTTTTCACATTTAAATATTCTAAGCTTAAATGGCAAAACAAAACGGCTAGGTGGCGTAAGCTACCGGCCGATTCAAAGGGCTCAGTCGATTCATCCATCCATCCAGCCATCGGAGTCTGACGGATGCTGTAGAGAAGGGTCGTCATTGCCAATTAGTTGGCGTCGTTATGAAAATGTCAAAACTACAGCTGTGCTTCTTTGGATCCAACTGTACACACACCATGGTTGCAGCGGTGAACTTTGAGGGTGGAAAGATGCAGGTCAGCGATCGGAGGGCACCCAGGAAAGACCGGACGGAAGAGGAAACCGCCGCGGAGAGCACAATGGCGAAAATGGCGAGAGGTCTACCTCGAAAATGTTTGGCTGTTGTGACAGAGGCAATTGGAAATGTTGGATTGCAAGGTGGGAGCACTACCGCATCCTATCAGGACTTCACCTGCACAACGCGGGAACAGGGGTGAGCACCTTTCTTCACGCGATGGGGAGAGAAGCTGAGGACGTCTTCACTAACAGACGCCAGCGGCCGATCGATCTTCCTTCATCTCACGAATATTACCTCTGAAAAAGCGATTCAATCGTCGCAAGCAATTGGCTAAACCCGGAGCGCGTACGTCACCGAACCTATTGTTTAGTTTTATTCTCCAAGTTTTTGACAATAAAGACTTGTCAACCTTCCATTTTGTGCCGTGTTTTATTGTTGCTGGAGTTGGCACCAGCGGTAACTGGGACCAACTCCAACTGGGACCAGTTGTAACTGGGACCAATTCCAGCTGGGACCAACTCCAACTGGGACCAGTTGCAACTGGGAAGTTTTCCATAAACCAGTTGCAACTGGGACCAGTTGGTCCCAGATGAAAATTTTTGCCTGGGCAGACAGCCGTAGAAAAGGCGAGGCAGCTGCTGCCGCTACGACCAGCAAACGACATCGTGTTTCAGCAAGCTCTATGCTTCAATCTGAGCTTTGTGTCGTGATACCACCCTACCTCTGTTCGAGGAGCAGCCACTTGCTCGCCGTGTAGGCTCATGTTGGATGCGGTGCGTTTCGGGCACTTCATGCCATCCCATCCAGTCAATGCGCCTCGAACGAGGATACAAGGTGCAACGATTTAATTCCCAAAATGTCCATAGCAAACTGCTGGGACAGTGAGCCGGAGAAACATCCTCGAGCAAGTCCAGACATGTTCCAGCTTGCCCTATATGAAACGCAGACAACTAAAACGCATCTCTGTGTGCATGAAAAAGGGAGGCGCAAAAAGGCGAGAGGATCAAACAGAGGGGAAGAGGTACCTGAGCACCCTCCGTGAGCTGAGCTCGCAGACCAGCAGGCTCTGCTTGTCTTGGGAGAGCTGCACTCCGTTGGGGAGCCGGAGGTTCTTCATCAGCACTGTGGTTTTGCGGGTCTTGGTGTCAAACTTCAAAACCCTTTTCATAGAGGAGGAGAGGGAGAGAGAGAAGACAGTTTGGTGAGGGTGTTTCATAATTAAGTCCTTTATTCACTTTTTACTTCTGTCCATTTGAAGAGGGGAGGTAGAGACAAAAGAAACTCGGGTGCTGCGCGTGACACGCCTTTTTTGGAGAAAGAAGATTAACGGTAATACTAGGGAGTTTTAGCAGACTGTTTCAACAGCTCCAATAACAATCTGCAATAATGCTACGATATGTGCACAAAGGCACCGGGGGAGTATCATATGCAATATCAGAGCAATGTACTAAAACCCCTAATGTACAGTCGGCACGGAATGAAACGCGAACAAGG
This sequence comes from Ixodes ricinus, assembly GCA_037355805.1. NCBI lineage: Eukaryota > Metazoa > Arthropoda > Arachnida > Ixodida > Ixodidae > Ixodes > Ixodes ricinus. The sequence continues at coordinate 15,030 of JAZHYW010003577.1, read as the reverse complement.
AGCGCATGGTTTTCGACCCACGCTGAGTCACCTAGAGACGCAACACCGAAGGTTTCGATGCACTGAGCAAGAGTCTAACACATCGAAGGAGGAGCCATCTTCTTGCAGCTCCCATCTGGTTCAGGTGGTGCAGCATCTAGCGAAAACCATGCACCCACTGTTCGCGTTTCATTCCGTGCCGACTGTACATGTAATGTCAAACAGGTGTTAATAAGCACGTGCTTATTAACACCTGTTTTAATGTTTGCCATAGTTTAGGGGGATCTCTATAGAGTAAACCTGCATTTAATTTGAAGTTTGGCTTAACCATTAAATGAAAATATGTTTTTCGTGGATTCCAGATGCTTGTTGGTCGTTATCATGATTTGTGTCCATATCTGATGGATCCTAGTAGTTCTTCAGTCTGGTATTCCAAAATTTAGGAAGGCAGACCCTCCAGATTCACACATTGTCTCGCCCTCTTTTTGTGGGCTGTACATACTTTGCACGCCCGCACCCCGCATATCTCTTTTCAGTTGGTGAGATATGCTGTGGAAGTGCGCCAATTTAAATACCAGCATACCGTAAATGACTTCATTTTGATGAGGTCCTATTTTTCCCGAATTTCATGACCTCCAAGGATATAGCAAACAATGGACCTTTTCCACATACCGACGGCACCAAGCGGTGGTTGCACGAACTAAAAATTGTGAAAGGGACCTACCTGCGCTACCAATCGATAATGGGAGCTACACTACCAGTTCCTTCGCTCTCTGAGCTGCGGCGCATGCCCAACGCGGCTTCAAAGAGGGGCATCCATGGCGTCCACCCCAAACGTTGCGTTTTTCTTTCCGTCCACTTTCTTTTTTTGTGTAACAATTATATATATGCTGCAATTACGTGTTCTACTCGCTGATCCACAGCCTCCTTTTGAATTTCCTCAATGTTTCGTGCCGACTTCTGCCGCGGGCATCGGGCGCACGCGCGTGTGCAGAACGCTTCTTGGAAGAGGTCCATTGATCTCGTGAACATATAACACCCCATGATAAGGGATGCATAACACGGCACTTCAAATCGCGAAATTTATTGCTCGCAAAATATTCCCGAAGCCTCCCCAAAACACTGAACCCACAGAAATAAAATAATTTACAGCATTTCAATAGACCCATTTTCAAAAGACCGCACCATCTAGGAGCTACTGCAGAAAATTATACGAGTTTGCCATTCCCAGATCGCACAACTCCGAGCATATATTGGATGCGAAGGCTGTATCAACGTTCGGCGTGAACTGGGTTCGGGCTGTATAGAGAAAATGTGCTGCGTCAGCGTTCGGCAAATTCTAGGATCCAATCACATGGCTTCATGCCCGAGAAATGGTCGCCACCAATGTCGCTCGACTGAGTTTTGAAAAGGGTCTCTTGGCTTCACACTCTTACTTCGGTTCAAATTTGTCGGAGGAAAAAAGTGATATTATACGGTTAGAGGGGCACTGACACCCCAAAGGTATTTTTTTTATTGCCTAAAACGACGCAAGTTGTAGTCACACGCAAAAAAAACCGCATCGCAAAAAAAAACTACTACGCGCGCGCTTTTTTATTTTTGGCGTTTAAATCTCCCATCGCTACCTCCTTGCTTCTTTTGATCGACGACGTCAAAAATCAGGAAATTTAGAAGCTTTGTAGGCGTACATTTCTATCACATTTAATGACGGCAATCGTAAAACATGTTTTTTAACGCAATTGCGAACGCACTACGGCCCCTCTTTTTGAAATACCGAAAATCAGAGTTCGGTGAGATGTCCCTTCCTAGATTTGTGTCCTCTCTCGGAAAACTTGGAGGCGCTCGAGCAGACCGGCGAGTCGGCGAAGAAACCGTTTTTTTCCCGCGCCGGCTCCCTTCTATCCCGCCAGCTCGCCTCCTCCTCGCATCGGGTCAGCGGAGGTCCGAGAGAAAGTTGAGTCGCAGGAGACCGCAAAATTTGACTGACTGCACTGGCGGGGATCGCGCGGGAACTTCAAATTCGGCATTTGGAAATTGTTTTTTTAATTCACAAATACTGAATTCCCAAGTTTCGAATTTTGAGGGTAATGTCCCGGCACTGTTTTCAATCATTTCGGATAATAAAAAAAATATGATTTTGATGTGTCAGTGCCCCTTTAAGGCCCGTTCCCACATCCACATTTTCTACCATACAGATGGCACCAGTGCATTCGCTCGTCGCAAGAGATCCCAACAGGTTTCTTGAGGTATTCGGTCTTAAGCAGTTGCAAGTGTGTGAACCAGCCTTTATTAATAATTGCGTCGAGCGTAGATCGAGACAGCCGGAAGTTAAAGCCGGCCTCAATGAGCGTGTTGTGTCTCGGCTGTAGATGGGAAATTCAGCCAGTGCAGTACAACCGCTAGCCTGGGGTCTTTAATGTGTACCACGCAGTAGCGATACACGACCGCACGTCGGTACGATGCGTCCGGATCAAAACGGGCAGAGTGGGGATTGAACCCAGAATTTCCGAGTTCCCGCAGTGCTAGCTTTCGCTCCATGTGCTCCAAGCTGTGACACGCTAACACACACTGCCACTCATCTCTCAGTATTTATTTCTGGCTCTATCTTATATAAAAGAAAATTAATAAAATTTCACTGATGTCCAATGAAGTCGAGGAAGAGAAAGAGAGGGGGGGGGGGTCTGCATACCTCCCGGTGTCCTCGTGTTCCATTACGGTGTAGAGGATCTTGTTGAGCTGCCACTTGCCGCTCGCCTCCGTGATGTAGAGGGCGCCCTGGTCGTCTATGTCCAGGTCGTCCAGAAAGAGAATGCGCTTGCCCTCGACCTCTGTGCCGGCCGGTAACAGGTGCTGGGCCGCCCCTGCGGAGGATGGCTCCGCTTACCGCGGAGGCCCGTGCGTACCTTCTCACTCAGACAAATTCCCCCACCATATTTTCCACCGTTTCAACCGACCTTGTAAATTACGCGCAAATTCATTGTTCACTAGCTCTCCCATTGCATATCCGTCGACCATTCTCGTAAATTACGTGCAATTTTGTCATCCACCGTGCCTTATTGAGTATCTCCATTAAAACCATTTGCTATAGAAGAGTGGAGTATGCTATCCGACCACATTTTTTCTATAAATCACAATGATATATCTGCAGCAAGACCCTCTTCTTCTCGAAGCCTCCTACAAAGATTCTAGTGTTTGAAAAATATATGCACTTCCTTGTATCAGGGGGCATTTTTAATATCTTACGCAACCTCCAAAGAGCAAGTAATCGAAAATATGCTGATGAATTAGTTGTACTGATTGACCGGAGTATAGGTTACGAAGCCGACAAAAAGCCCCAATTTTCGACGGCGTCGGGATTCAAACTTTGGGTCTCCGAATTGCCAGTCGGTTGGGCAAACAAACCACTGCACCACACCACCTTGTCTTTTCAGCAATCGAAAGACCTAGAGTTCGAATTTTGGTGCCGCCAAAGATTTTGTTTTTCGGCAATGGCTTCGCAACAATTACTATTTCGTCGTATCGGTTTGGTTCATTTATCCGCACATTTCCCGCCCTCACGCCCCGTAGAACACTCACCCGGGTCCTCAAGGAGAAATAAACGACGACGATCACTAACGACAAGTTCCCAATGTGGTAAAAAAAATTATCCGCTAAACAGAACCACTTTTTAACCATTCTAGAGTTCGAGCTTTTCTCCTTTTGCCGCTCGAAAGCAGAAACGGGGTTAACGTGCATACCAGTGTTGACGTTGACCATGTAGAGACCGTAGTAGGCGTCGACGACATACAATTTCCCTCTTTGTCGAAGCGCATGCCCAGGGGCTCCACCACAGACCTCCTCTTCCCAGAGTCCATCTGAAACCAAAGGCAGCACTGTTCTGTCAATTTACGATTCTTTTATCAGTTATCCTAGCTTACTGCATTTTCCGGTATGTAGGTCACAGTTCTTTTCCAAAATTTCAGTCGGTGCACCTCGTACAACGGTGCAGAAATTTGCCAAAGGGGTTATATCTCTCGCTCGTTGACAAGATTATCGTAACTTGTCCTCGTTTGCACATTTTTTGCGATCAAAACACAGATATGCGAGCTTTTCATTGCAGTTCATGCTGCGCAAACCATACAAGTACTATATAGGTGTGACTATATAACCACCTTTTTAATTTTAAACGACTGTTTTAATGGGGGTGTGATTTACAGACTGGAAAATACAGTACTACCGTAAAACAGTGGAGAAGTGCCCAACCCACTTCTACTGAAAACTGGGTCGATCTAGACATGGATGCTTATCTGGTCAAATCGGGCGCTTAACATATAATTTGCGAAATTCCCAAGTTTTGGGAAATGTTAATAGTGGGCGCTTCTGCGGTATTTTACAGTATAAAGCCTTTAGGATGAATCGCATAAATAATACAGTCAGCAAAAACCATCACTGCATGCGAAAATTCGTGCCAATATTAACCAGCTTAAGAGTTTGCTGGAACTGAATTGCACGACACGTGCAAAACAGGGGTTACAGAAACCAGTGGCGTACGCAGAGGGAGGTTTTAGTCCCCCCTCCAAATTGGCTGCACCATTGGTGGAAACAAACAGCACTGATCCCTTCCAATAAAAAAGACAAGAGCGGCATTATGTATATACTCCTTTGTTCCAAAGTATGTAGCACATGCCCTCTATTTTGCCAACATGTAGCATGCTGGGGTATAATGAACATTGGTGGCATGCAATCTGCACCAGATCACGTGGCCGCCGTTTAGACTGAAAGCTGAGGAAAGAACGCCGCCCGTTTTTCTTCAATTTTTCCCCGCAATTGCCGCTGTGTGGAGAGAAAAGAAAATGCCTGTTCTGTGGGCCACATAAATGTTGAGGATTAGTTCTAAGTGGTGTTTACCGAAAAGTACAAAACTCGTTGCACCAGCATTTTAATAATATATCTCAAGAGGACTGGTTAAAAGACACTACAGTTTATGCTCTACTGCTGCTATGCACCAGATACTATGGGAAGAATAAATACATGAAATAATTAGCAGTTTAAATAATTGTAGGCATTCAACTGTACGCACAGCAAAAAAAAAAAAAGATATTCATGCACTTTTTTCATCTAAGCAATGCTACCAAGCTGCACTTGTTTATAACTGCTAAATGCAAGTTCTGTACTTATTTAAAAGGGCCCTGCAAGGACTTTTCTACTGGCTTTTTAATTTGCACCGAACCTGAGCGCACTGAACGTAGTAACTTAATAAAACTTCTTTTCACGAATTTCGCTTTATTTTAAAAGTTATAGGCAAATTAAAATTACAAAAACGAGCAAAAAAATAATCTCCGTCATGACGTCCTTGGTTGCTTCGGTGGCCGTGAACCAGAGGAGGGGTAGTGAGCTCAGCGAGTGCTCACGGCTGCCGCACTCCGTGTCGACGGCTCGAGAGGGCGCCACTAAAGCATGTTCTGGCTAGGCTGTATGAAGCGGGCAGCCAGGGTCGCTCCCATTGCACTTGCTGCGCGATTAAACACTAGTTCGGCATAACACTTCATTGGCCACAAACGACAGCAAACACGGGGTAAAGATCGGTTCAGAACGGGAGCCACTTCGCGCTGCCATACCGCCTAAAGGCCAAACCGCAAGCCAAAGCTGCTCACGGAAAGCCTTGGGAACACTTGGGAATGCTCGGAACCGGTCGGATCCTCCAGTCCATACGACCGCAGCGCCGCCGCGTACATCTGGGACCTTTCTACGCTTGCCGGTCGTTGGCACCTGATCCCACTACACTTTTCTAGTATGCACCGCCTTTTCCACCGCTCAGTGGCGGGCATGTCGATGGGTCATTTCTTGTTTCCATACTTTCTAAACTGCATTTGTTTCTTTTCTGATCTAAAATAGTAAACAAAAACTACTTTTACGAATAATTGAAACGGTTTGCCCCACTTATATTTTGTATTTCAACTAAAAAAAAGCTTTTAGCGGCTCTGACCGGTAGTAAGCCCAGGACCAAAGAAGTCGCATATCGCGCGCTTTCGGCACCGCGGGTCATCCCTGTAGGTGGAGGAGGTTTCCGCCTCGTCCGGTTAAAATACGACTCACTGATATTTAGTAACTCTCTCGTGTCCGCAGGCTTGCCCGAACCCCGAGGGATGCGGAAACCGCAAAAAAGGTAGACGCTTAAATATGATTGCAGGGCCCCTTAAGTCACGTTCCATAAAGCACAAAAAGATGCTCATTAAGCTGTTGTAATTCAATGTAAATTGCAACCAGGTTAGTTAGTTTTTTATTTATGCCTTTTCCTGGATTTTGGTACCGGTATATTTTTTTATGTGAGGTTGTGCTGTAAACTGAGCAACACTCGTAGCACAAACACAACATTGGTGCTTTGTCACACTTTACATCAAATTTTACAGCTTGCATTAATGCCCCAATTGAGCACTTTCCACCACACTACCGTAATATCCTGAAGGGTAGCCTACTTTATAGCGAGAGCAAATGGGGTGAACATGACGAGTGGGCTAACGTTCAGTGCGCGATAGGGAAATATTTTAAAAATGGTATTCTTGTGTGGCCGCTGCCGAACTTGCTTTCACATTGAGGGGCAATGGAGCATAGACAACTGTCCTCCCCAGTCAGCAATGTTTGTTCATCTCTCGCTGCTAAACCCCATTTCCGGCCGAGGTCACCATGCACCGGCCAGAGCACTGCAATTGCTAGAAGCGGGCTATCTTTCGGTGTTCTTAAAAAAATACTGGGAACCGTGTCAAAATTGGGGTGGGCTATTTTTTGGGGGTAGGGCATCGCTCGGTATATTACAGTAGTAGTTTGGATGACAACCTTCCAATTCCAATCAGGAAATAAAAAAAAAAAAGTGATTACTTATTTGCTCTAACAGTGTCGGGCAGTCTACAATATGAGAATCTCAAACATAGTAACATGTGTACCCCCCCCCCCAAAAAAAAAAAAAAAAAAAAATTAGATAGTGTTTTTTTTTGCTGCAAAAATGAAACTATATGCATCAGTCTCCATCCAAATGCAGTGCTAGCCGTCCGGATACCAGACGCCAAAATAACCGTGATCTTATTAAAATATAAAACTGCGATTTTTTTTGATTTTTTTTTTAATTTAATGGGACAATGGGGCTTGCTCTCGGAACTTGACACCAGCAATATTTCCAAAGAATTCGTTGGCCATCGTTTGCCCATAGACAATTTCCGAAAATTGCTTGCAAGTTTTGAACGAAAAATGGCTATTGGTAAACAAAACAACTCTTAACGGAACGGCCTTGACACGTAGCATGAAGCGCGAGGAAAAAGGGCTCACCGCATTTCTTGCCGAGTTTAGCAACAAGCGTGACCTTGTCCCCGGTTATCTTGTAGATCTCTCCGCCCTCCGTCCCCGTGTAAATGCTCCCTGAAATAGGATCGCCCAAAACAAAAACATATGATCCATCTCGGATAGTAATATATCCACTTCACAACGTCGTAAAACGCGAAGAGAAGATAAAAACGCTACAGGTGGTTTTCTATCTTACCTTTGTACACCGCTAGCGATTCCGGACCGCGAAGTTTGTTTTTGAAGAGAAACTCCACTGCATCCAATTTGTTGTTCGGTGCTAACGGACCCACGAACCCGGGTAAACTGGCCCTGAAATGTTGTCGTTATCGTAAGTTAGGTTATCCTGCCATTTAAGCAGCACAGATATTTCGCTACTGCGAGCGACTCGCTTCTCTAGGTACGGGAGTTTAACTTCCTTTTAGACTAGTTTCTTTTCCTCCCTTTTAAACTCAAAGTGCACTAATCGTTCAGCTATACCCCAGTCAAGTTTTCGCAAAAATATTAAGCAAAACGCGTCTCTGGAATTACCTAGCGAGAAGCACAAAACGAAAGAAATCTTGTTGTAGTTACTCAAACGCTCTCATTATTTAATAATAATAAAAAAAAAAGTCTGCTGATTACACACGTGCCGGTGAACTCACGTGTTTGCTTGGGGCTCGAAGTCCAGCGACATCGGAATGAACGGCAAGACGAGCAGAAAAAGTGCCAACAAGGTGGCAAGTTTGAAAAGCCCCGTGAAAACTCGCACGACCATGACTGCTTCGTTCCAGTCGCTTCAGCTTTGAAGAAAAATCCCGCCGGTGTAAAGAAAGCTCCGAGCTAGAGTCATGCGCAGCCGCGACCTTTAGCTAATCCAGATGAGTGAAAAAGTAAAACGGCAACACCGCGGTAGCAACCGGTTTCTGATGAAGGCACCCGAGTGAAACGACGGATCTCCCCGATGTGCCGCCGACTTCGCCGCTTCGCCAGCTTCGCTTCGCCACCTCCCGCACAGGCTCGCTGGAGTGCCGGTGGCGCTATCTATGGCCCCGGCGCTATCGATATGTGCATCACGCGCTGCCGCGCGTGCACAAAGTGCGCTTGTAGACGACATATTTTTTATTTTTCGTTTTCTTAGTTGGGGCTTTTATAACTACAAACCGCGCTCGCAAACAAAAAATATCTTCCACGTAACTTAATTGACTTTACGAGCGGAGATATATACAGCTCGACTGTGAAAATGCCAAATCGCCAGATCATTAGAAAGGAAGGCCCGACCGGTTAGGAGAGGATACGATCTTCACGAGGAAACGTAAGAGGGACGGTTGTCCTCGAGGGACGTTTGCGATACCGAGGATAAAACGGCACGGCGAAGCGCTAAACAGTCTGCTGTCGCTCGCACGCGCTGCCGTGTCTGTCTTTTATCAGTCTTAACGCGGTGCGGCTAAAAATATGGAGCGCTATCCGAGCAGAGACACCGGGCTTATCAGACAAAAATCACTCTGCAAGAATCGTTTTTTTTTCCCCTATCGGTTTTATTTCAACAAATCACGAGATGCAATAATTACATATTTTTTCAGATATCCAATCCGCAAAGCAATATAATTAAAGGCGGTATCCAGATGCACATGTCAATTGCACAAGCGGTTAGCCGACTGTAATATCAAGAAATAATAAAAAATAAAATAATAAATAAAACTATGCGTTAAACATTGTCCAATCTCAGAGTGAGCATTAACACCGCAAGGAAAAAAAGTAATGATGATTAACGGTTTAATGGCGCAAAAGCGACGAAGGCCATGCTGCGCCAGACTACAAGACTAATGCAACTCACAGTAACGGTAATTGAGAGCACACGTGATGCTGATGTTTTTTATATGTTTATGGTGAACAGAAAATGCAGTACTTAAATTTTGTGTAGAAGGCCACATGCTTGGAAAAAGTTGAGGACCCGATTAAATGGAATGATGGGATGCTCGCCTAAAAAAGTGTTGGATGGAAAGGAATCTGATATGTAAAAAGCTCTGGAAAACAGGCAAGCCGGTTCTGCTCAAGGCCTGGACAGGCACACAAAATATGCAAAATTGTCAAAGGTTCACCGCAATGCTCGCAACTTGGAGCGTCTTCTCCGCAAAGAAGATGTCCGTGAGTCAGGAAGGTGTGGCCAATTCTAAGACGGCACAAGAGAACCTCATGAAAACGGTTTTTACGAGATGAATTCTCCCACAACCCCAAAATTGGCTTAATAGCATGCAGCTTATTTGCACTCTCTAGGTTCCACTCAGATTGCCAAGCATCGAGGAGAGCTTTCCTAAGGAGGGGTTTGATATCTTGAAAGGGTATGCCTCGTCGGGTTTCTAGGAGATTGCTCGCGGAGGTAGCCAGCTGGTCTGCTTTCTCATTGCCTTTGATCCCAACATGGCTTGGGATCCAGCAGAATTTGATAACGAACCCGCGCTCTAAGCAGCGATTGATTTTATAGCGTATTAGCTTAGCGAGCATGTTTTTTGTATCTCTTACAGAGCAGAGGGCAACGATGACACTTTGGGAGTCTACAAAAAGAATTGCCTTCATTGTTTTGCTGGTGGTGATATACTCGATTGCAAGGAGAACACCGTATAGCTCCGCAGTAAAAATACTAGCCATGCAGCTAAGCCGCTGGGCCTGTATGAAACCTTCAGAATAAACAGCCGATCCCACTGCAGAAGAAGTCTTGGAGCCATCTGTATAAAATTGAGTGTAGTCGTCATATTTATTCTGCAAGTCAAGAAATTCTTGTTGAATAAGCAGAGGGGAGACATTCTGCTTGCTATACCGTGTGAATGACCAGTCGCATGATACTGGAAGCATTTTCCAAGGGGAATACTCTCGGCCTTTTGGAGAAGGTTAATGCCATGAAGGTCTAGACCGAGAGATGACTGATCACTGTGAACACGAAAACTCAATGGCCGCACAATGCTTGGTTTATTTTCAAAAAGACGAGCACATTGAGATTGCTGGAGAGCAGAAAAGGTTGGATGGTGAGGATCCGACAAAATCCTGGAAGTATAGCTCAAGCCCAGGTACTGCCGTCGCTTGGAAAGGGGCATCTGGTTAGAGTCCGCGTACAAGCTTAAAACAGGCGATGTCCGAAATGCACCCGTAGCAAGGCGCAGGCCAAGGTGGTGTACCGGGTCCAACATCTTCAGGGAGGATGGTCGCGCTGAGTTGTACACGACGGCACCATAATCAAGACGGGATCGTACCAAAGCGTTATACAAGCGTAGCAGGCATAGTCTGTCAGAGCCCCAAGTTTTATGTGACAAAATTTTCAGGATGTTTAGGGATTTCAGGCACTTTTGTTTCAGTTCCTTTAAGTGAGAGATAAAATTCAACTTCTTATCAAATATGACTCCCAGAAACTTATGCTCGGCTTTAACTGGTATAGGTGCTCTGTTCAATTCCAACACTGGATCAAGGGACAGCCCTCGTCGAAGAGAAAATGGAACGCACACCGTTTTTCCGGATGAAAACCTGAAGCCATTTTCGTCGGCCCACTTACTGATCTTATTAATTGCTAGCTGCAGCTGGCGTTCACAGCTGGACAGATTACAAGAGGAAAATGATATCTGTAGGTCGTCGACATACAGTGAATGTTCAATGGAAGGTGGCAGTATTTGAGCTAGGGTGTTAATCTTTAAAACAAATAATGTGACACTCAGGATGCCCCCTGAGGAACCCCATTTTCTTGGACAAATGTGTCCGATAATGTGGTGCCTAGTCGAACCTGGAAGGTCCGCCCAGTCAGAAAAGCTTTTATACAACGCAACATGCGGCCCCGTACTCCGCAGGTATAAAGGTCTCGCATAATTCCGTATCTCCAGGTCGTGTCGTACGCCTTCTCCAGGTCAAAAAACACAGACACACAGTGCTGCCTCTTTACAAAAGCCTCCCGGATCCTCGTCTCGAGGCGCACGAGGTGATCTAGAGTAGACCGGCCTTGGCGGAAACCACACTGATTGTTATCAAATAGGTTTTGTTCTTCAAGAAAAAACACCAGCCGTTTGTTGATAAGTCTTTCGTACGTCTTACCAAGACAGCTCGTAAGGGCAATTGGGCGGTAGCTCGAGGGAAGAGAGGGGTCTTTGCCAGCTTTCAAGAGGGGTATAACATGTGCTCTTTTCCAGGATTCAGGGAAGTAAGCTCTTTCCCAGAGAAGGTTGAAAAAACTAAGCAGATGTTGTAGGGGCAGCTTACGAAGCATCTCATAGTGGATGGAGTCAGGACCTGGGGCAGACTGTTTCCTGATGTCAAGAGCCAACTCCAGTTCACGGAGTGTAAAGGGCTGGTTGTATGGTGTAGAGGTTGCCCCCGACATAACTATTCGCTCGCATTCTGCTTTCATTCTGAACTGTTTAAAGGTGGCACTGTAGTTTTCAGAACTCGAAACGCTCTGGAAGTGAACACCAAGAGTATTGCCCAAGTCTTTCAGTGATGTGGGTACAGTCTTGAACAATGGAGGGATAATAAAACAGCGGTAGTCCCCCTTGATTTTGCGATAACGGTCCCACACCTCCCTTGCGGGGACAAAGCTGCTCAGAGAGGAGACATATTTCGTCCAAGATTTCTTTTTGCTTGCCTTCTAGTCCAGCGGGCTTGAGCTTTTCGCCTTTTGAATTCGATCTTGTTATCTATGGTGGGGTACCGTCGAAATATGCCCCAAGCTTTGTCTTGTTTCTTCATTGTCGTGGAACATTCTTCAGTCCACCATGGCCTGCACTTTCTTGGTAATTTCCCAGAGGTGCGAGGAATAGATTGTTCTGCAGCCTTAATTATCTTCTCAGTAACATAAGCTGTAGCATCATCTGGAGACAAGACTGATAATAAAGAAATATCAAATGTAGCAGATGAGCGAAAAAGTTCCCAATCCGCTTTCTCAAGGCGCCATCTCGGCGCACATTCTAAAAGAGTACTGACAGTAGCAAGGCTCTCTACGACAATCGGGAAGTGGTCGCTCCCGAATGGGTTTTCTAAAACCTTCCAAGAAAAACAAGGAAGCAGAGATGGCGATGATAAAGATAAATCGATGCAGGTGAAGGAGTTATGTGCGTCACTAAAAAAGGTTGGAGATTTCGTGTTTAAAAGACAGAGATTTGATGACAATAAAAGTCGTTCCACGAGTTCTCCACGTGAATCAACTCGTGCACTGCCCCACATGGTGTGGTGAGCATTAAAATCCCCTAATATTAAAAAAGGTTGTGGTAGTTGGGCAATGAGCTTTTGAAGGTCACGCATGTGCACTGTGATCTGTGGCGGAAGGTACAATGAAACAACGGTGATTAAACGGTCAGTAAGAACCCTCACAGCCACTGCCTCGAGCGGGGTGTCCAGGGGCACCTCGGCACACGCCACCCCTCTCTGCACGACAACTGCCACACCACCGGCTGAATAAGATGATGGGCGGTCTTTACGAAAAGTGTGATAGGACCGTAAAACATTTGAATGACTGGAATTCAAATGAGTCTCCTGTAAAGCCAGAGCTATCGGTCGTAGCTCACTAAGAAAGAAACTAATGTCATCAATGTTGCGTAGGAGACCTCGACAGTTCCATTGCATAAAAGAGAGATGACCCATAAAAATTATTTAAAATCAATAAAAAGCTGTGGGCAAGAGTGCATAAAAATATCGGTGTGGCTGCCTTTTAGTGAAATCCCCTAAAAAGCATAATAAAGTTAAAAAGATACCTCTATATAGTTAAGCTAATTTTCTTTCGGAGCTAAAATCCGAGGAATATTTCTTTTCTTTCTAGCATTGTCCTTCTGTCGTTCTGCGGGCTCACCCGCGGAAGAAGACAAGGACTCCGCTCCCGAAGGAAGCAAGTCGTCATCTGAAGCTGGACTGGCCTCTTCCATTTTCTCTTCCGTTGATGCCTCTGGGCCCTTCAACGAGACTGCTTCGTCAGAGTGACCCGGCTTTCTCGGATTGTCGGTCAAGCGAGTGGGCTGTGCCCGGCCTCTGCCTGACGGGCCGGCAGGCACCTGGGATGCCTGCGCTGGTTTTTTTTGGGGTGCAGAGGAAACACTGCCTGCCTTCGAGCATGAAGGCACAGGGGTGGCAGTTTCCATGCTACCCTCGGTGGATGGGAGAGGTTCCGTCAGTGATACGTTGACCTCCATGGCCTCCTCCACCCCCTGTGTAGAGGAAGGAGGGGATCCCTTTCGGACTTGGGAGCGGGTGGGGTCTAGCTCCACCCGGGCCTTCGGAGCCAGGCGTTGCGGAAACGCCCTGGACTTCGTGAGCTTCTGTGGGGCCCCAGGCGTCTGAGATCCCACAGAAGTCTCTGTAGGGGTGAGGGGACTGGGTGGGCACTCAGTGTCTCGAAGACTATACTGGGTACCCACTGATGCCTTTGACAGCGACCTAGTCCCCCTGGCGGCCGCCTCGGCGTACGTTCCTCCTTGAAGGAACGAAAAGCGTTTTCGTGCTTCATGGTAGGTCAAGTTTTCCTTTGTTTTTAAGGTTAAAATTTCTTTCTCCTCTTTAAACTTTGGACATGATCGCGAGTAAGCAGGATGGGCACCAGTGCAGTTGATGCACTTAGGGGTTGAGCTACCACACGTATCTGTTGGGTGGTCTGTGCATGCACACTTTGCGCAGGTTGTTTTTCCGCGGCAGGTGGCAGAACCATGACCAAACCGTTGACACTTGAAGCAGCGTCTCGGGTTTGGGACGTAGGGGCGCACCTTACAGTGGAGGTAGCCCGCCTTGATACTTTGTGGCAGCACCGTGGAAGAAAATGTAAGTACTATATGTTTTGTTGGTCGCTCGTTTCCGTCTTTACGAAGCAGGATTCGTCGTGCTGCCGTTACTCCTTGACTGGAGAGACCTTCCAAAATCTCCTCGTTACTTGACTCTAGCAAGTCATCCTCGGAGATTACTCCTTGGCAACTATTTAATGTTCGATGTGGAGTGACGGAGACTCTATACTCAGAAATCTTGTTTAGGTCCAAGAGGGCAGCACTCTGTGTGCCACTTTCCACTTCAACAAGCAAGTCACCAGATACTAGCTTCTTTGCTTTGAAGTTTTTGCCTACAAGGGTTTCTAGGGTTTTTGCGATCAGAAAAGGTGACAACTTTGCAAGAGGTTTTTCTTCTTGTTCGGAGTGCATAACAAGGAATCGGCTAAAGGTGTTCTGTACTGGTGAGGACTTATCATTCAGTTTTACTTCGGTCCGACCCCTTTTCAGGGGCCGATCAGAGGGTTTAGAACGGAGGGGTGCCATAAGAGGGCAAAGAATGTTCAGAATCCGCGGTGCACCGCCCACCACCGAGCCCAACAAGGGGTTAGGTAACGCACCATAACAAGAAGGGCTTGGCTGGAGACGTTACACTAACAGTGCTGCCGGGAAACTATACCCAAGTGTGGGTCAAGACAGAGGTCTATTACCACCCAAGGTTAGCCCTTGCCGCCAAAGAGGGGTGAAAAAGGAGTAAGAGAAATGAGAGAGAAGTAAAAGAAACAGGAAAGGTAAAGGTGAAAGATTGGAGGGGATAGTAGAAGAAAAGGCGACTAGACTGAATCATCCTGGCCGGGCCTTACCAGGACTCCCGTCTACAGGAAGCAGGGGCCAAAGTGGTGTGTTGCCTCGCCCGGGGGGCCCCGAAGGGTCCAAACCTACCCCGGGCTCGGCTCAACCACCAGGATGCCCTTTTCCCTGGACACGGGCTCGCCACGCACAGCCAGACGTGGGTGGGTCTTACCCACTTTTACTCAGGGTC
>JAZHYW010003576.1:0-58471 GCA_037355805.1 Ixodes ricinus | reverse complement strand
TGCGGAATGACGCAGGAGCGGGAAGGACGTGTCCGCCTGCGCTCCGCAAAAAGACGCGTAGCGCGCTCGTGGCGAGAGCTCGGCTTTGGCCGCTGAAGCAGCAGTTTCTTGCCCTGCTCGGCAGGCTGCAATCGCCGTTTTCATTGTAAGTGCTTGAACGTCACCCATGAAGAGTACAATTTCTACGCCATGAAGAGCGGCACGAGCGCTTTCAAGTGCTCAGGCCGCATCCGAGGGTGAATAAGTGCGTCACCGAGGAATGACGACGCTGCTGGCATCGGAGGTGTGGTTCCTCAGCTTCCCGCGGCGTTCGTCGAACCATCGAATGCGACGCTCGGTGACCGGCTCCGACTCCGCCCGCTCTGCGCCACGCCTCATCGAAAGCTCCGTCAAGCAAACCGGACATCGTAACGGCAGAGCTCAAGTGCCTTGCAGGGGCGGACAACAACAATGCTTCGCTCCGAAGTGCTTCATCTCCGCCAGGTGTCCCATGAACAACGAATGCCGCTTCCGTCTTCTTCATCAACCATGTACGCACGTCCGTGGCAGCTGCTACGCCTGCTGCGCCAACGTCGAGTGTCGAGACCTCGAGCTGCCAAATTCGCTTCTCAACGCAGATTCCAGGGACGAATCTGGGTGGGGCTTTGGCGCGGGAATCGAGTTCCTCGAAGAAGGGTGCAGGAGAGCTGCGGGTGGGGGGAGACCCCGCTGTGGACGACGGCTACACCGCGGTGGGGCCCCGACGGCCGGAGCCAAGCCGACAGCTGGGACGGCTAAACCAAGTAAGGTGACGCTGTCCGCCGGAAGGGTCGTCGTTTGGCACTTTTGTATCTGAGCTAGATCCGGATACGGTGTGGACGATGTTCTTGCACTTATTGGACACTCTTGTAGCGGGAGAGCGGGTCCTGTGTTCAAAAATGTTTACGATTTGACACATGCTCTTCCGTTCCACATCTCGGGTGACTGAGAGTCAGTTTTCGACGCAATTAACTACGTCCGGTGTGGCGAAGTGGCGATTTTCCACATCGGTTCTTTGGTCGACTGGACAAGTCTCGTGTTCATACTGATGACGGAGTAGAAACCGTTCATGACATACAAACTTAGCGTGTTTTACCAAAACGTCACGGGCCACAGGGACGCTGAGGCCAGACGGTGCAGCCTGCAATTCAACCAGATTCAAGTCATGATATTTCATATATTTCCGAAACCTGGCTTTGTGAAGGTACATCAGTCTCTAGTGCCCAGCCCCAGCCTGCGGTCTATCAAGAAAAGGGATGAGAACTACTGTGCGGGGCAAACGATGGGAGGGCGTGTTAATTGCAGCTAAAGTTTTCCGTGGCATCGCATAGGCGGTTTGATCTCCGAAACTTATTCAGAATGTGTTTGGATCGAGATTAAGGCAAGGGACGGATTTAGTGCACCTGATGAGAACGTACTGCTTTTCCCCGTTGTCTGATCCAGAGCTTCCACTTTCATTGAACATTTTGAATCTCCGGTAATGGTCAATTTTGGCGAGTTTTCATCGTTCTGAATATGGAATTTAATCTTCAGGTGTGGGAAGTGTGGTCATTGCAAGCTTTAAACAATAATACGTTAACAGCTAGAAAGACCTTTTCTTTGTTGTCTTTTATTAACTTGAGTGGTCTAGTACAACTAAATTCAATACCGAATTGCGCAGGTAATATCTTGAATCTCGTTCTTTCAAATGTCCACATTCTAAGCTTAAGTCTGGCTTCCGATCCTTTGGTACAAGTTGATAAGTTTCATCCACCTTTAATAGTCCAGTTGTCTCTTCCGTGGAAGTCACGGATATCGTCAAAGCCATTAGCTTACGGTTTTTTTAAAGGAGATTGCCTTGGCTTGAATAAATGTATTAGGCTTTTGACTGGTCTAACGTTCTCGCCATGTCTGATGTCGATCGATATACCCGAGACTCTAACAACAATTGTAAAAGATGCCATCGACACTTTTGTCCCGTATCGTTCGCTAAAGCCATCCAAATATCCTGAATGGTTTTCCAGGGATTTAAAAAGTTATTTGGTCAGAAAAACATTTCCACCGTCTTTATAAAAAATGCGGCTCTTCATATGTACACCAAATTCGAGTTTATATCGAGACCTTGGCGAGAAACTGTTCAAGCGCGATCCCAACGCATACATCATGACAGCGTTGAAAAAAGCATTTCGCCACCCGAAGACTTTCTGGAAGTTACGAAAACAACATGCCCGTGACGTTAGTCCTATCATCTGCTTACGTGCCTGTTCAGATAACGCCCCAGGTTATGTTTCATCACCTCATGAAGTTGCAGATGTTTTCGCTGATTATTTTGCCAAATGTTTCTCTGACAATCAGCAATCAGTTCAACCGGAAGGATAAGGAGCTGATTTGTCGCGATTTTTGAGTTCCTGGAAGTGGACTCTCTTGTTGCGAGGCGATAAATTTAAACAGGTTTCTTCTGGCGTGGATGATGTACAGGCTTTGCTGTCAAGGTTGCGGTCAGCTGTTCATTCCTATCTTGAAACACATTTTCAATATATGTCACTCAGTTCGGAGGCATTTTCCCTTCGCTCTGGAAAAAAGCAGTTGTTGTTCCTATCTTAAAAGGCGGTGACGCATCTATAGTTGCGAACTACCGTCTAGTTTCCCCTGCTTTGTTAGTTTTTCCAAGGTTTTTGAGATTGTTGTGCATAGCAGGATGACTTTTTATTTCCGTCAAAAATTAACGCCCTTGCAGCACGGTTTTAAAGGTAGGTCTGTGGAAACAAATTTGTACGTTTTTAGATTACAGTGTGCCCTTTGTTTTAAATAGAGAACAAGTAGATGCAATATGCTTTGATTTGTCAAAAGCCTTTGATAAAAAAATTGAGTCGCGTGTTGCTTTTGTCCAAGTTACATCTGTATGGTGTCTGTCCAGAATTGTGCTGCTGGTTTGAAATTATTTGTCTTTTCGATCAAATAGTGTTAGGGTCGCTGACAGTTATTCCAAGAGTTTTTTCAATGTCGGGAAGCGTACCCCAGGGATCCAATTCTGGGTCCTCTACTGTTTTCAATTTTTTATAAATGATATAGCGTCATGCGTAAAGAACGTTGAACTCCTTTTGTTGCTGACGACATCAAGTTGTTCGGAAGTGTTCACTGTCCTTTAGATTGTGATCTGATACAACATGATGTGTTGTATCAGCAAAAAGTGGTGTAAAGCAAAATCAGTTATTTCTTAGTCTTCCAAACAAAAGTATCTTTGTGCAGACGCCGTGCGATCATAAATAACACTTATCACCTTGAGAAATCCGATTGAACGAGTGTCAATTGTAAGGGATCTTGGTGTGTTCATTGACTGCAGTTAACTTTTAAAAATCATGTCTCTTTTGTTGTCAGCTCTGCAATGAAAGTTTTAGGAGTTATATAACGTTTGACCAAGCATTTTAAAGCCCCATTGTTCAATACATCTTTTTCAGTCTTTAGTGGTTTCAAGGCTTGAGTTTGCTTCGGTGATTTGGAAATTCATTATCTTTAACACAGGCTTTGATCATAGAACATATTGCAAAAAGATTGTTCGAACATCATATGATAGATGGATTGGACGACGCGTGTATTATGACTATGAATGCTTACTAAATAGATTTTCGCTGAAGCTTTTATCACACAGAAGAACAGTCCATGACTTGCTGACTACCTGCATAAGATCATTAATGGTGCCATTGATTCTTCATGGCTTGTTAGGAAAATCCATCTCCATGTTCCTTTCCGCGCGCGACGAGACAGTTCACCTGTTTTGATATTTGCTCCTACCATGCCGTGTGTCACCTCTTTCTCGTTTACAGACATTATATAACAGCATTGTGCCACCTCAAGTTGACATCACCACACCCCTGCCTACATTTCGCCGTCGAGTTGGACGAACTTTTGGTCGCTTCATAAGGCGCGTCCAGTGCCTGTGCATGTATATTTCTTTTTTTTTTTTTAAATGAGTAGGATTATTGTTTAAGTATTTCTATTGTACGAGTTGGTGTGCCTAAGAGAAGGCCGCTCGGCTGTTTTTAGGGCGCCCGAAAAAATAAAGATTATTATTATTATTCTTTCCTCAGTACATTTTAATATAACAAGAATATCGCGATGAAGAGCACACGACGCACTGCTTTTACCCAAAAGGAATGAGCTCTCCTTCAAAGAACATCTTGCAGCTGTGCCGTCTAATGTAAGGCACCATTTGTTCATCCACACTGAACTCCGTTGCAAATACACCGAAATGAAGCAGGCTTTTGTTGACTGCTTCGAAAAGCGGACGAAGTTTTGAAATGTGTGTCGTCCTTGTTCAGTGTTTGTTGTTGGCTGCGTGCAGGTACTTCTTGATCTGTTGAAACTTGAGCCGTCTCATCACTTTTCCAACGAGAGGCACGCTCACGTTTTCTACATTGGACCAATACAAATCCTCGCGCGATAACGAGTGGTAGCCAGTCAAGTAAAGTATACCCATGAATTTGTAAAGGCCTGTTTTTGGTGAGAGCAAACTGGTTATCATAACTCTGGCTGGCATATCTATTAGTCTCGGTGATGAGGAGATCTTCCACTTCTTCAATAAATAACTTCTTGAATAGATGTACAGGATTCATATCTATCAAATCGGGACGCAGCACGCGAAGAGATTCAGGAACAGTTGGAGTGACTGGGTATGAGAAGGTCTCATGAACCTGCCAGTGTGGTACATCTGTCGTTTTCTTTCGTTTTATCGGTTGGTTGTTTAATTGTTTGGTCATCAACATTTCTAGATTGCAATTCAACTTCGCCGGCGACATCGCGAGGCAGTGTAGGGGATAGCAGCATATCAGCGTTTTCCTCTTGCTCGTAGGTCAAAGGATCATCTTCATTTAATGGTGGCAGGATTATCGAGTCGGCACTTTCTTCTTCGTCGTCTAGAACCATTTTAACTGCCTCTTCAAGTGTCAAGCATCGCCAGCGTGACATCTATCAATCGAGAATTCATGTTGCAGTTATTACTAAACACGACCTTTGCCTGAACGCTGAACAGAGGTGCTGCCACCACAGCATATATATTCGGACACTGTTCCCTTTTAGGAACATGGAACATTACAAGCCTCTAACATGCACAATGCCTTTGTCTCCAAAAATTAAACTTTATAAAAGAAAAAATTATATGTTTTGAGACGAAATGTTAAGATTTAGCGCATCTTAGACGTTTAACATACTTTTGATGCCGATTCGTGTCCGGACTGACGAAGGCAAACGCAGGAAGGCACAAAAGACCAAGAGAAAGCGTGATTCAGAAGAAAACGAAACTATAGCATTGAAATGAAAAGTTACCTTCTGAAGTGTCCATCCCTTTAGAACATCTCAATCTTTATTTTAAAAATTTTGAAGTAAAAGTGAAAAAAAAAATTGAATTTGTTTTGCAATCGCAGGAAAGTATCCCGAAGCTAGATATGTGTAAACATCAAGGCCTGCACTCCGCTTTCAAGCTGCAAGTGACTATACTAAACAGAACTAAATAGTATTCTAGATAAATAAGTTTCGCACACCTAACTACGGAAAGTGAAACAAAACATTGAAGAGTGTACAGGGTATACAGAAGGACCGCCGACATCAGCGCATCCCCTGCGTACCTGATATACGCGTACATCATTGTTATCGACACTGTCTAGTCTTCGTCACCATGTTCAACCAAGTGGGCAAAATTTAAACCTGTTGATGGGGTATGCTTTGAAGATGAGGTCAGCAAAAAGGTCGACACAGAGTGTATACCTATATAGCTTTTTTTGCATGCTTTTTCGTTGTTTTTAATTAAAATATTAACTCATAAAACGTTGGAATTGAATAGTTTTAATAACTTTCCTGCGCTACATCTAAACAGTCTGTTCGAGAAGTTTTCATCCAAAACCATGTAGGGTTCCGTGAAAGAATAATCACCGAACGCTTAAAATGTATGCGGTGCGGTGCATTGAGAAAAGCGAAAGAATAATGACCGAACGCTTAAAATGTATGCGGTGCACGCATGCGGCGCATTCAGAAAAGTGACGCACTAGATTAACGGAGCTCTACCTCCTTAATATTATACATTTTGAAGGGCGTAATTTGAGGTAGTGGACAATGGATCAAGGTGCGTTCGTTCAGCACTTGGTTTCTCTACAGCGTAGAACTTTTCGCGTTATCTGGTTTTGGAACAGAATATTTTGCGGCAGTCATCGTCTCGAAGTGTTTGGTTAGTGAGAGTTCGGTACAACATTGGGCTAGGTGGTTGTTCGCAATTATAACATGTCAACCATGAGAGACAAAAATATGCACCCGGACACTGACTGCTCAGTTGGTGAACTTCGATTCCTGTTGTTCTTTTTTTAGCGCAGTTTTTATACTAACACCTGTGGAGGGTTCGAACGTATCTCGGCCGACCCACCCTTCCAATTAATATTGGGACGCCAGAGAAAAAGAAAACAGGGGTTTAATATCGTCGAAATATAATGCTGGATTATCAGAAAAACAATATAGCGCTCAAATGATCGATAATGACCGAAGGCCACGAGGTAAGCTTGTTTCACTTTGTGGCCTCCGGACACCAACTTTGTAGCGTCTTGCTCCGCCCTTCTAGCCGCTGCCGCACCTGCCAAACAAATAGAGTTGTTTGTCGAAGACTGCCGCACCATACAAACAACCAGAGACTGGAACGGCCAAACAACTAAAGATGTTTGGCCGTTCCATCCAAACATATTTTGCGTGGTCACCCCCATGACGGCGCAGACCTTCGCAGGCACGGTTCCGGTGGACTGGGGGAGGGACGCATACAAGTGGTCACAAAAGCACGAAGGGGAAACCCCTTCGTGCACTTGTATACGTACCTCCGCTGGTCCACCGAACCGTGGAACCGTACTTGCGCACGTCTGCGCCGTCACGGTGGTGATAACGCAAAGTGGTTTGCGCCGGGGCACGTAAAACGTCGGTGTCATTCTTGTAAGCGCCCACCACCTAAAGCCCCTTCATTCGGGAAAGAAGCGACAACCTTTGAAGAATGCCGCCTGATATCTTGGAGCGATCCAGGCGGCGTTACTGTCGACGCGCGAGTACGAAAGAGCAAAATGTAACAATACGAGTGTGCATGAGGGACGAGAAGGGAGAAGGAATGCCTATGTTGTCGGAGTGCAGTGCATGCTATGAGCTCATGACGCCAGTCAAATAACGCAGATTGTGCAACGTCACGGCTTCCATCGGCTCTATTTGAGCACATACTTCGAGGCTGGTAGACCGTGACAGTGCGCTTTTATCCTTTACGTATGTATTTGCGTGCCTTTTCAGCCTTTGACTGCGCTCTGACTCAAGTATAAACCAAGTATAGGACGGCCGTCTGCTATCCTGGAGCGATGCAGGCAGCGCTACAGTCGACGCGCGGGTGTAAAATAGCACACCCTAAAGACAAAAGGTGTGCGCGTAAGAGGACGAGGAAGATGATGTCGCTACCTTTCTTATTCAGGGGCCTTACCCCCATCAGGTCTTTACCACCTTTGTGCATTGGGCTTGATTTTGCAATTCTTAGCTCATTCTATGCTGCCCGGGAGAGTAGAGTAACTATTGCATTGTATGAAACATTGTGGTTAACGTTTTCTTATACCTGTTTCTCTGGCGACTATATTGAATACATCAACGCACTTTGCAGTGTTTGTTTTTTTTGAACATTGAATCAACCTAGCGATCAGAGACGGTGTGGTTGTGTTAAGCATTTTAGGATTGTTAAATGACGCAGTGCCGTCTTAGATATAATTTTTGTCATTCTGCTCTTCACTTCCTGCACCCACAGTAAATTATGTACATTCATAATATTTGCTCTACTCCGTTTTACGATTATTTGGCGAAGTGTGGAGGCGTTGGCCCCCGGACCCAATAAAAAAGAGGGAGCAAGGCACCTGACAACACTCCCTATCCGAGGCCGCGGAGGCCTCGTTACTGCCACAGCAAAAACACCGTTCGCGACAAAAGCTTGTTTTTTGCATCTTTATTTTTAGTGGTGTTACGTTTACTTTTATGACGGCAACACTACATGAAGCCAAATAAACACGAAGACATGTTACCTCTGAACAATACTTATTACGGATCAATACTTTTTCGAGAACAAAATGGCTTTTGAATGATGCTTGAACGACCGTGGCCCTTTGATCGACAGCTTCTGCACAAAAATCGCTTTGGCATTAAAACCCGCAAAATATTCGAGGGCATAGTGAGCGTATGGCTGTCTCATGAAATCTTCTCGAAGAGCTCGTCACTCTAGCGGACGGCAGTGTTGAGGCGATGGACGTTATCAATCCGAAGTTGGTTGGATTCAGAGCAGACGACTCTTGGCCAGCAGACGACAGCCGGTTCCTCCGGGACCCAGGCCTGGCTTGGCGCAGTGACACGAACGCTCCCGGGACGTCGTGTCAATTGCCTAGCTCCGACATTCTAATTGGGTCGCGGGGCTCGTAGCGTCCACAGTTCACCCAATTATAAGGAAACAAAGTACTGTCACCTGCCTTTCTTTTTTGTTTGTTTCAGAAATTAGAAATTAGGACGAAGCTCTTGAAGAGGGAAGATGGGAGTAGAATAGAGTACGGAGGAGACAATTTGTCCTCCTCGTTCTCCGTACCCTCCCATCCTCCCCGTACCCTCCCATCCAACTCCTACTTTCCTCCTTCTCTCCTCCTACCGCTGAATTTGTTCATAGGTGACATGACACGATGTCGTGACGTAATGTTTCCCGCTAAATTTAGCGGGGAAACTGAACTGGTGTTAAGCTCACGTGACGTCAATTTCCCGCAAAGTTTAATGGAAACATTTCATTACTAACCTTAGCGGGAAAACTTCCCGCTAACTTTAGCAGGCAAACGTCCCATAATGCAATGCGCGCTGTTACGCAGACGCCACTCAACCCAGAAATGGGCTACAAAGAGCTGCGCTCTAAAACCTAACTAAATGAAACTTCAGCCTTCGCTTCTTTCAAAAGGTTTCTTCAGTAAGGAGTGTTAGTCAGTGCAAAGCCATTAGCAATGAATTGCTAGTTCACCAAGGCGAAAGCCTCGCTTTTCCGATTGTGCGAAAAATCTGAGTAAATGAATATATCAAAGCGAGTGCGCGGCACGCGCTATTCATTTGGCGACCCTACTTGTCCCATTACCTTGGCGTCGTTTTTGCGATCGTCCTAGAATTGGTCCTAGACCGCTGGTACGACCTCACACGTCCCAATACGTGAAAAACAGGCGGCGTCGGCGTCGTTGTTGTGCCCCAATGGTGGCCATAGATATACGTCATCAAACGTCAACAGCGTGATGATGATCGAGCGTCATCTTACGCCATCAACGCGATGTCACCGCCTGAGCGCCGTGTGCAAAAAGGCGCGCTTCGGACTTCATATCTGCTCGTTGTATGCTTCGCGAGATGGACTGTGAGGCGACTGCGCCTACATCTGCGGCCTCGACATTGGCAGCAGTGTCGTCTACATCTACGACGGCTTGCACAGTGTCCTCCACTAGGTGTCGTTCTAGACGTCGTCCTAGACGTCATCCTTAATGACGTCCTAGAGGTCGTCCTAGAAGTCGTCCTTGAAGTCGTCCTCGACGTCGTCCTAGACGTCGTCCATGACCCGCCAGGTGATGCGCTGGTTTTGTGAGGTGTAGAAATTTGGTCGATGGACAAGTTGCCAAACGATCAGTCACTGAAAGTGCTCTTTATGCAATCAATGGCCACAGTTTTTGAACGGCCATCCACGTCCACAGTGATTGTCCTGTCGGTTTGGTTGAGTATTTTAAGCAGGCCGTCCTACGGTGGAGTGATGTACACCTTGATGTTCTTTACGGACGAAATCATGTGCAATTTGTCAGCTCTTGGCTTCCAAATACGTTGCGAGGCGTGGGCAACCTATAAAGGGGGAGAGAGTGGTTGGAGCCCTCGGGAAAGCCGTCGCAAATCGTACAATTAAGGCGGTTATGGGCCTCTGGATGCGTCAATAAATTATCCGGGTAACTGGAGGGAGATTCATACACCAATTCCGCTGAGATGCATTTCAGGTCTTGTCTGGAAAGCAGGAGGACGGACGGAAAAATAGTGGCCGAATGAGTTCAAACGTCTCGTGCCGTGATCGATGATTTTAGCTGCAGGTGAAAGCGTTCTACCATGCGGTTTACTGATGGGTGATGAGAAGCTTGTGCACATTGCGTGTTCGAATAAGGTATGATAAGGCAGCTAACAGCAAACATTTTAATTTCCATCAAGCGGTATGTGGAGACATTTAATGGGCAACGAAATAGAGCTATCCAAATCTTGAATAAAGTCCGGGTAATTTCTCCGGTGGTGATCTTGGGACGTGGAGTGACCTTGGGCCAACTAGTGCAGCGGTTTACGCTTGTCAAGGCATAGGTGATACCCCGGCTTGGTGGCATGGGGTTCACAATGTCGGAATGGACGTCCGAAGCGTATAGCTTACACACGAAAGAGCATCGGAGGTATTATGGTGAGCCTACTGACCTTCCTCCGTTTGCATTGTAGGCTATATCCTGTTTAGATGAGGGCATCGGCCCGTCTATGATATGCCCTATATAGCGAGCTGTTACTAGTTGTTGTGGCTCAGATGCTTGGATGGCTTAGGTTTTGAAGGTGGCTGAATACCTTCCATCAAGGGCTGAGGTGACTAAAGGTCGAGGGCTACTAATCAACATGTCACAGCCCTCAAGAAAGAGAAACGCGTTTGAACTTTAAGCATGTTTATACCGGAGCCCGTTCAATCGTACCGGTAACAGGTTCAGACATTCGTTTAGCAGTATAAACAAACTGCCAAACGATTTGACAAAACTGCTCATCGCTATAGTCAAACGTTTTACAGGTTTGAGGGCCGCGGTATCCGTACCTATTCAAACCGCACTGCGGCGTGGCAGACCGGTTTGAAACTGCTCACCGCTTTGGTTAAACTGTTCACCAGTCCATTAAAACGTTTACAGATTTGAACGTGGCGCTATGCGGGCCTGTTTAATATTGTTGAAATTCGGACTGATTAGTGCTCCGTCTGTGTGCATCTTCTCTGCCCTGTGTCTTGTTCGCGCTGTTTTACCCGAAAACGGAACTGTTTACACTGCATAGCGGTGTGGCGAACTCGTTTGAAGTGGAGAGGAGAGAGTAGAGCGGGCCACCCGGACTTTTAGGTCGGCTGGTTCTGACCTTAGGAGCGCCGAGGAAATTCTCGGCAAGGTAGGAGAAAGGTTGGGGAGAGGAAGCAGGGAGACAACGTGCATGGTCGTCGGGGGTGATCCGCAGCTGGACGAGGACCACGCGGAGACAAAGACGAAGAACCAGAGTTGTGCTTGTTTCTTGAAAAAGTTAATGAGCTTCAATTACAAATTACTGAGCCGCCAGTGTAATTGATTACCAGTACAAACTTACTTTCGCTGAAAAGTAACGGATTACTCGACTCATTACGTAACAAATTTCTTTCACGTTACGTTTCCCATGCACTTATCGAGAAAACATTAAAATAATTTTGATGTTTTCAAAATTTTTCTGAAACACTAGTCTACACTTTTCATACGCTCGCATTATGCTAGTTACTCTAAAATTAAGATAACGTATCTAAGAGAAAGAATGTAGGTGCGCTCCGTTTACTTGTAAGCTTAACAGCAGCGAAAGCTGCCACCATAACTGCCATCCCGCTAGCTTATGGCAACAGGAAATCATCCCTGGAATTGTGCAGACAAAGCTAGCGGTGCGCATCCTCAGTAGCAGCGCCTACCTGCGCTAGAAGATTCGGAGGTAAGGAACCGTCTAACATAAGCTCCCTTTTAAAATGGGCCTTTAAAGCGTAATCGCAACGTCTGAACGCTGCGGTCTCGTGACTGTAGCTTTTGCGCACGGTCAGCTTTTACATGAATGGGGTATTCGCGGTGAGAAGTATCGATATCGCCATCTAGCGGAAGCTCGGCTAAATTTAAAGTGAGGGCACCGCCGTTGCTTCTCAGAGCTGAATGGCCATTCGGTTAGCCTCGATGTCTCGTTAGTACTTTTCAATTTGTATTTTCTATATAACAGGACTTTGCGTTCGTTGCGGACGATTACAAATTCTGCGTCCCCAGCTCTTTATCTCATGCTTTAATGCAGCTAAATAGTATGTTCTTATGATTTCTTTTATCCTTGGCAAAGCACAGTGAATATAATCGTTTTTATATGATTAATGTATTTGAATTTCCATCTTTTTAAACTTTACTCGACAGTTCCATACAAATCCATTGTCCCACTTCCTTGGATAATATTCAATGGCACCATTGTTTTTCTGGTTTCCTCCCTTGAGATAAGCTTAAGTTGTCCACCTAGAGTTTTGGCATTTTTAAAAGATCCGGGGCAGTCATGAACCCATTTACATTTATACTCATTCTGGGCTTTACCAAGCTTAATAAAATCACCATCAACACCGCGTTTATTATTTTAGTAAATACAGTGGAGACGTGAATGCTCCTAGCATATAAAGTGTGAATGACTTGAGTCTTTTGAAAGAGCTAACGTAAAAAAAAAGTATTTTGAAGAGCAGAGTTGGAAAGCACTTTAGGTATGGTGTACTCAAAGTGCAACTTCAATTAGTTCTAGAAAACTTTTACTTGGCTTGAAGAATATTTTCGAAGTATCTTCTTGCAAATATTGTTTGTTTTTTTTCTTTTTGAGAAAATTGAAATTCGCCGACTTCAAAAAACTTTCAACGAATTTGGCTTTGTTAAATTTGTATCGCAAAATGATGTTTTGTCAACTCTGAAGCAATAGTAAGAGGGATGCTCTACTCTCGCCAGAGATGCGAGCAGACGACGTATCGCTCCGATTGTTCTGGGAGCGGGTTTCCCGTAGCCTTTCAAATTCTTGCTACTTCTCGCTCGGTTAGTGCCCATAAGGATGTTAAAAAAGATTAGGAGAGGACGATTATTCCTAATGTAACGCCTGAGACTTTGTTACGGAAAAACTACGAAGCAATCAAGTCGAAGAAAATACATCAGATGAGAACTTCTCAATATTTTAAGCCGTCCTTAATTGTTTTTTGCTTTCTTTTTCTTTTCACTTCAATGTACCTTAATTTCGCAAGTTCACCTCAACACTCACACTATTTTTATTAAGGAGAGGGCACTACTGTACAAAAAGATTGCTTGCGGAAGCTACGGGCCTGTCGCCACGCTCTTTCCTAGTACGTTCACCCCCTTGGGTGCGTCAAACTCTTGAAAGCTGCTGCAAATTTAGAAGTCCGATGGACTTCTGTGTTTGGAGCCATTCCTGAAAGTAACTACTCTGTGACCAATTTATTTTTTTCCGAATTTCGCTGCCATTGCGAAAATAGGTGATGCACCCCGACTCTGTATTAAAACAGAAATTTATACTTACAGTTATAGCCGAAATAATTCAGGCACTCATCTAAAATTAAAAAAAAAGTAAAATATATTATATATGGAGTTTCAAAATTTCCGTAAACATTTGAGTTAGGTACTCGAAGTGTTGTACCGAATGCCTCGAAAACACTTTTCAGTATTTCCCTTTTTTTGAGAATTTACTACAAAACGCGTTGACTCGCAGTCTTCACTCGTAATTAGAGCAACAGGTTCGAACCAACCGCCAAAGATTCAGGGCTTGCCGTTATTTGAGTTAAGCATTTATTCGTGTTCTTGGATACATGTTTACAAAACAAATGGCTGTCAATAAAGACAGCAAACATTAAGATCAATGCCAACGGCTCCCATAAACGTGCCCCATTTTTATATTGATAATGTGAAAGATTATCCGGACAGCTTCTGCGAATTTCTGGTGAAAACTGTGCGTCTGGCGATATGCAGTTTAATGTTGCCGTAAAAAAAAGCAAAATAAACTTTATACTTTTTTTTTATAAATTACTGTACGAAATCAAGTTAGTATATTCGTGCACAGATTTTTTTTTTGTAAATATATTTGAATAATATTTTTATTTACTCGAAATTCTATTTGAACGAAATATTTAGGTTAATATTAGCAACTTAACTACTTCAGACTTCTGGGCCATCCACTGTGGCTTAGATTAGCAACTTAGAAGTTTGCGGTGCTTTGCGGAGTAAATATGCAAAAATACAAATGGCATTAAAGCTGGGCACAACCTTAGACAAGCTCGAGAAGAATAGTGTCCAAATATTAAAAATCTGAAGGCGAGAATTGAGAATCCAACTGGAGACGACGGCTCATATTACGCTTTGCTCTAGTTACAAAATCAGTTCACATGATTTGTCTTTCAACTGAGGTCCAGTTACCGACTTCCAAAAACGAAAGAACAGTAAATACTAAAATTAAATAAATAAACACTTCTTGTACAGCCTCCATACTTTTTAACAATATCTCGCGAACGCCGACCGGCCGGTAGACCAGTGCCTTCTCGAATTGTGAAAGAGCAGGTTATCAGGACTACGCGCATGGGGCAGAAGGCACACGCCTACCCTCGCTTACTTTGTGTCTCATGCCGCAAAATGGCGCTGATCTACCTGCCGGTCGCCGTTCGCGTGATGCTGGTGAAAGCACCATTAGGCTGTATTTTTCCAGTTCCGCAGACTCTTGTAGCAGTGGTCACCGAATGGTAGCATATTTAGTTTTTTGTTAGTTTACACAGATTATTTTTTTACTTCAAATAATCTGTTGTTTTCGGTACTGGGGACAGGGTTTTTCATACTCAGTGTAGAATAAACCAACTGTTTTTATATGGAACTTAAACAAACGAGACAACCATACCTGCCTGATTTATTGGCGTTTATAGAGTTTGCATGCCAAAAAAAAAAAGAAAACATGGAAATTTCATTTTGAAAACGTTGGTCGACTTAAAATTATAAAGTAAAAACGGTATATCAAGTTGCTAGGCCCTGATCGTAAGATAAATAGCGGAGTAATTCAGACCAAACACAATAAAATGCATGCAAAGTGTTTTTTCCGCAATGTGAATAAAACAGTTGTTTAATTAGGGATATATATGCATTATTCGTAATGCCTAAATAAATATCACCCGTGCCTTATTATTAGAGGCGGGTAGAAAACAACAACTGTAAGGTATAATGGGGCACAGTACACACTAGGGTTTGATCTCTGTCTCGGGACCCGTCAATATAAATATTTGTATTTAGAGAGTGCATTCAGTGAAACAGTTGGCTTAAATCAACATAAAAAGAAAACAATTATCCATAACAACAATCCTGAATCCACTCTGTAGATCTCAGCGTTGAGACGAAATCTCCTCCACCAAAAATAAATTTCAGCTTTCATTCATTAAAGTTTGTGAAGTGCAATACCCTTTGCGTAATGGGCATTCATTGTATAAGCTTAGAGTTGAACATAAGGCTGCGCTCAGGGTACATTTTAAAACCTTCACTAACAGAAAGCAGCCCCGTAAATGTTGTGTTAGAACGGCGTGCTAAAAAAAATCAGCAGAACCCATCCTTTGGGAATGATTATCTACGTTAATGCGAATAGCATCAAACGGTGCGGAGTTATGCGCGTTCGTCAGGTGGCCGGCTCACTCTAGATACGCCAGCCCACTCTTGAGGCGATTCTAAATTTGTTGACACTTTCACAGCCCTGCGCACGATCTCCGCAGCCCAGCACGTGCGTTTGTGTCACTTGGGAAGGCAAGCAAAGCACGCGCCATACGCACAAACACTCAAAATGGTACCGACCAGACTTTCTGGCGTCTCAGCTAGTCTCAACCAACGGTACTCTAAACGGTTGTTTATATCTTTACCATAGGACGCGCTTTACAGCGCTGTCACAGCTACCGGTGCGCGCGCGTTCCATGCACGAGGGCTCATTCCGCTCTCGTGAGGCTGAGCACGGCCGCTACATCACCTCTCCCGAGCGCGGGAGATGGGTGAGCTAGCGGCCGTGCTCAGCCTCACGAGAGCGGAATGAGCCCTCGTGCATGGAACGCGCGCACCGGTAGCTGTGACAGCGCTGTAAAGCGCGTCCTATGGTAAAGATATAAACAACCGTTTAAGTGCGTTGAATGACTGCCTTCATAGCTCTGTGGTTAGCGCGTCTGCCTGCTGATCAAAGGGTCAACGGTTCGAATCCCAGCCGGCGCCGGTCTTTTTTATTTATTTATCGACCCGCGGCGTAAGAGGTTAGATAGCCAGATAGATAGATAGATGCATACATACGCGAAAAGTGCGTGAAGTATCCAAAGAATGCTATTCGCATTACAAAAGAATGACTTTAGAGTAGTGGAGTCAAGTCAGAAAATATAAAAGCACTTTTGAACTTTGACAACTTACAATTCACAATCTCACAATTTACGACGCCTTGCAGAGTTGTGTTGAGAAAATACAAATGATATGGAAGCTGAAAACAATCTCAGAGGAGCTCGAAAAAAGTAGACCACAGATTTCAAGCAGCTAAAGCAGAGAATTGAGAATCCAGCTGGAGACGAAAACCACACATAACGCTTTTGCTCAACTTACAAAAAGAGTACTCATGACTTATCTTTTGACTGATCTAGTTACTGAATGCCAAAAACAAAAGAACAGTATAAAGACAAAAAATAATATAAATATAAACAGGTCATCTACATTTCCAGTTCCGCCGAGGCTTGTAGCAGCTGTTGGCCAATGCGAGCGCATTTAGTTTCTTTAGTTTACGCTGAAGTTTTTAAATTCTGCTTAAACGGCTGTCGTCCGTATTGAACGCAGTGTTTGCCTCACTCAGTGTTGAATAAACCACCTGTTTTTATATCGAACTTAAATTAAACGACACTACTATACCTGTCTTATTTATTGAAGTTTATAGTGCGTTCATGACGGAAAAAAAAACAAAAAAACGTTAGAATTCTATCTTGGTAAATTGGCCGACACCACATAGCAAAAATGAAAACGATATATCATGTTGGTATGCTCTGATTATTAGATAAATATTGCAGAAACTGAGACCAGACGATAAAAGTCATTCGATGCATTGTTTTCGCAACGTGAGTGAAACCGTTGTTTAATAAGGGCTATGTATGCTTTAAACGTAATGCCAAAATAAATAAAACCCGGGTCTTAAGAATAGAGGCAGGTACAGAACAACAACGTTATGTTCTAATCGGGCACAGTGTGCACTAGAATTTGACCTCCGACCTCGGGACGCGTCGATATTATTATTGGTGTTTTGAAGAGCGCATACCATAAAATACTCGGGGCAAATCAACATAAAAATAAAACGATTATCCACAACTTGATGTGTGTGTATGTTTACACAGCCTGAACTTCGTCTGCCTCAAAACTCGACATGTGTCTCAGCTGCAGATGAAACATTTAGGTAGTGTCGATTAGAGATGTAGACACTAAAACAATAGCCTACGCACTCTTCAGGATTAGGCCGCAATATCTTTTCCAAAAAATAAAAAATAAAGTCGGGCTTTTACTTGTTAAAATGCAACGCCCTTTGTGTAATGTTCATTCATTGTATCAGCATAAACTTGATCATAAGAGTTTATGAACTCAGGGTACATTCAATACCTTCGGAAATAAAAAGCAGCCCCGAAAACGTTGTAATAACACAACATGCTAAAAAAAGAAAAACAACAACAGCAGCAGTGATTTTAGAGTAGTGGACAGAAACCAGATACAATTAGAGGACTTTTAACTTTGTACGTGGATTATTTCTGGATAGATAGAGCTTGACGCCTAATAAGGAAGACCGTATAACAAAGGCACACTCAAGAGCAAAAAAGTACCAGTGTGCAGTTTCCCGCGACGTACATCGCGAGCGAGCAAGAACCGTGAAGAGAAACCAAACATTTTATTTTATTTTTTCCTCGTGCGTTTCCCTTGGCGAACTTGGCGGCCTCACCTTTAAGGCATGCTAATTCGAAAAATCCGAATTTGCCCAAAATCACAAAAAAAAACTCTCATAAAATATATATAAAAAGCTCCTTTCCTAAACTTGGGTTCGAATATCCGGCCTAGTAAAGGAATGTATAAGATAATTCCAAGTTCCGCAATGAGTGAAATTTTTATTGAGGATGAAACGCGGGTCAGAAATTGAAAACTGGGACCTCACTGTGCATTGCAGTCAACCAACCTTTTTTCCCCTATAAACTCTGGCTTGCAGTAGTCATAAAAAAGAGCGAGTCTATATTCTGAATTTAAAATCGTGGGATCGTAAACCTGGCTGTGATGTCGGACTATTTTGTCTTCATTTTTTTTATTTGTTACATTGAGAATAAAATGCTAAGGTTAAAATTGTACCTTTACGTTCAGTTTTATGGCATCAGCTGGCGCCAATATATTTGTTTTAGCTTTAAGATTTCTCAGTAGAGTATCGTTCATAAAATTGCGTTTCGAATGGTTAATCTAACTACAAAAAAGGAATGTCGGTGCTGTAAAAAAAAGCAAAAAATGAAAGTGTATTTTTATGAAAAAAATATTCTTCCCTAATATACACAAAACCAGTTCTACTTTCCATAGTCAATGTAAATAGGCATATCATTTTGACCAATAGCCCATTGAAGGTTAATCGGGCTTACAGATATTTCTGTTGAACCTTGAACATGTTTAAATACAATGAAGTATTCAATATTACGCATTTGAATTGACAAATAGAGCTGTAGAAACCAAAGAGCGGATCAACCATGGCTGATCGAACATTACTCCCGTCTCCTTAATTTATTTTTTTTGATTATTTAGTAAGGATTATTTAGTATTAATATTTTTATATGCTTTTTTCATGTATTTTGAGAAAAGCGTTTCTTGCTTAGTTTTCCAGCTTGCGTTTGAAACGTGGTGTTTTTGTTCATATTTGGGGGTTTTGATATACGCGGTGTATTTTACAGTGGTGTGATTGAAAGTGTTTTGTATTTACTACTTGTGTTACATATATATATATATATTTTTACTGCTATATTCTAATGATGTGTGAGGAATGCGTTGCGAAGCCGACCCCTGCAATCAAGCCTGTTGGCGATGCAGATATTTTTTTCTTGTATTTAAACACACAAAGAATTGAAAGACGTTTACAAATATCTGTAATACGAAATTAGAGCGAAGCTCTTGAGGTATTTTGATTTTGCGATATAACGTGACGGGAGGACACGCTGGAGGAGGAATGGAGGGCGTTGAAAGGAAGGAGAGGGCCTGGAAGAGAAGGAGGAGGGGAGGGTCATCCGTACCCTCCCCTCCTCCTTTTCTCCTTGTCGCTTCCTCCTCCCCTCCTCCTCCTCCTCCTCGACAATCTCCCCTCTTTCCTCAGTTTCCCCGCTAAATTTAGCTGGAAAATGGACGTATCGTGACCTCAACACCAATGCAGGTTCCTACTAGATTAAGCGGGGAAAATGACGTTACATATGGCTGTGTGACTTCACTTATAAAGCGAATCAGTTTGTCCTCTTGATTTATCGCGAAAATTTAAGTCACCTGATCTCAACACCTATTCATCTCCCCCGCTAAATTTAACGGGCAAATTTAATGGGTGTTGAGGTCATGGGACGTTTGTTTTACAGCTAAATTTAGCGGGGAATTGAATTTGTGTATTTGTCTTTGACGTCCAATAATGCAACGCGCGCAGTTACGTCGACGGCGACGGCGACGCCGCGAAACACGGGAACGAGCACCTATACTTCGTTTCACCTTATGTGTGAGCGAAGGCAAAGCTAAAGGCGCGAGCACATAAAGCTCCGTGCGTTCAGGCCTTGCTCGAGCGCGCGAGCCGGGGAGAAACGCAAAAAGCGCTGGTCTCGCGCATCTAGCTCCGTGCGTTCAGGCCTTGCTCGAGCGCGCGAGCCGGGGAGAAACGCAAAAAGCGCTGGTCTCGCGCATCTAGCTCCGTGCGTTCAGGCCTTGCTCGAGCGCGCGAGCCGGGGAGAAACGCAAAAAGCGCTGGTCTCGCGCATCTAGCTTTGGCTTCGCTCGCAGATAAAGTGAAACGAAGTATAATAGCTGCGCTGTTAAACGCACCTGATTAGTTCAGTCTTCCAATTATTTAATTTTGTAGTAATTCAACTTTATTTACAAGTTAAAACAAACACATTATACGGATGAACTACCTTGAGTAAATCTTTTAAAAATAGCACGTGCAGCGAACAGAATGGCTGTCGAACAAAGCGGAATTACATCATTTTACGAGGGGCGTTCATAAAGTTCGTATTATTGTCACGAAGGAATAGAGATTCAGCAATCAAACTTGAGGAGGAGTTGACACTTTCTCTACATGTACGCCACCAAAAGTTACCCACTTTCTTCCGGCAATGAACCACATGCAAGTAGGCCATTGTTATAGAACTCCTCATCTTGAGTGTTCAGGAATCGCTCCACTTCAGCAATCACTTCGTCGCCATCCTTGAAATGATTTTCTCTTATTTGGCCACACTTGAAGCGTCTGTGCCATTTAACCAAAAGGGTCGTAAACTCGGACGTTGTTCCCGAACAACGCTCCCAGATTGGAATGAATATCATTGGCATTGCTTCCCTTCAACTGAAAAAAAAAAAAAACGGATCACTGCATGTGTTTGGCACCGACGGGCGGTGCCATTTTTGTTTCTTCTCCCAAGCGGTGTTCCAAGCTACTATAGCATGCGATGTCTATACTGTGCGGAAACTAGAGGGACGCGCGCTCATGTTGATGCCTGTTTTGTTCCGTTTCCTTCAATTTTCTGTGCCGATAATACTAACTTTATGAACGCCCCTCGTACACCAACGCATCTATGGCACCCTAAGGCCACACTAAACTAGCGGCCACCGCGCCGCTGGGCGGCACCGCCGGCCGGCGTCCCAACGCGAGGAGGCTACATGGGCCTCCATTTATTCGCGTTCTCAAGATTGCGAGCGCGCCTTCACCGGATTTTCCGCTCTTTCCTCATCTGCTCTTCGTAATATTCTTCCGCTTCGGCTCTTATCTTTCGCATATATCAGCATCGAAACCGCACTCGCTGCCTACATGGAAGGTGTCCATGATGACCTGGTGATCAGCGTGAATCTGATCATCCTAGCCTGCTCGTTGATCTTGCGACGTCGCCGCTATTTGAAGAGAAGAAGGCACAGGTTTCGGGTCCGGCTGAGTTAGTGCTACCGAAACACCGAGGGTCAGGTCAGTGCTCCGCTGTCCCGTCTGCGCGCCAGAGAGGACGGACAGCTTCGAGTGTGTCACCTAATCAACACGAGATCCGTTACATCGCAGTCGACATACGACAAGTGCCAGGAAGAAATTTACCTGATTCCTAAATGATCGCCGATACTTTCCCAGCGGTTGCTCTTAGAGTCCTTATCTAGGTAGTTTGCTTGCGTCTTGTCATATAAAAAGGGAAAAAGATGCACAGTTTTGAAGGACCGCTTCGTGGGGAAAGACATTGGGGAAAAGAGTGATGGCGGACGAAAGGAAACAACGCTACGCTTCTTTGCAACGTGAAAGACACCCACAGAATGGGCTTTCACGTTGCCATGGCATCGCAACGTCACTAGCTACGCCACATCCCATTGGCTCCATTCTTCTGCGGCGAGGAACGGCGAGCTCTCATCTGCGCAAGGATCGGGTTCCACCAGTAAGATCGAGTTCCAGCAGAACGGAACAATAGTGCCCTATTGTGCACCGTGGTAACATTTAGGAGGTTACGTAAAAAAAAAAATACATCACTTTGGCCGTGTTTTTTTTTTTTATGAAGGAGTATGCGATATTTGCCTAATAGCCTGGTAAATGCAGAAGCATGCACCGAATTTTCCTTCTGCCGAAAATTGAGCGACTCTGGAGAAGGCACAATGTGCTAAACCTTACAGGGACGCTAATAAATTCTGCCCCCCCCCCACCAAAAAAAAAAAAAGAAATGATAAAAACTTGTTAGAGGTGAATTTTAAAGTCTATTTTTTATATAACGTGAATGTAATATAAAGTTCGTTTTCTACGAAGATGTAAGTTAAGCGCGAGTAAACAAACAAAAAAGCTTCGTCATTTTGGTTTGTTTATTCTAGGTTCATTCGGCCGCAAAACACGTGTCGCTCGTGTGGGAATTGCGCGCAATTGGAAGCTTGCAAGGTATATTCCTCGTTCTGGCACCAGATGTTACGTCTTTTTTCAACCTTTTTTTTAATAGTAAGAGTGCGCTGCGTTGATTTGAATGGCGCTGAAGATGCGCGCCAGCGCATATTCCGAAAACTCCTGATACCACGTCACAGTCTGGGATGGAGCACTTCAGTGGTACTTTGAACATGATTTTCTTGAACATCCGTGCATTAAATTGAAAAAAAAAACATAGTTTCGATATCCGCGATTTTTGAAGCCAAATGAAGAAGACTGAACTTTTATTCCAAAAATACAGAAACGCTTCAGTTTTACTTTAATAAGTACCCAGCAGCAAACAATTTTGAAAGACCCAAGACATGCACTGGTTTTTGTTTATTTTTTTTTACTTCACAAACCAAATGTTTTAGTGCTACTTTTGGACGACCATAATCTCTCGTTGAATACGATACCTTCATGAGTAAGAAACGTTTCTAGTACCTTGTATCTTGTCGATATGCACCGTCTGCGTGTACGGATTTTCGAATGTTTCTTAATCGAGATGAGGCTACATGATCAGTTAAAATATCATGCACAAAT
Organism: Ixodes ricinus; assembly: GCA_037355805.1. Taxonomy (NCBI): domain Eukaryota; kingdom Metazoa; phylum Arthropoda; class Arachnida; order Ixodida; family Ixodidae; genus Ixodes; species Ixodes ricinus. The sequence goes on along the minus strand of JAZHYW010003576.1, from coordinate 35,917 downwards.
CCAGTGTCATGTGGCATATTCGTGCCCTCAGGGAACACACGACGACCTGATTATAACGTGTAAAATTTGACGCAGCTAAAGTGTACAAAATACAGTAAAAATTTGGGAAGTGGGATGTTTAAGGTAAATGAGTTCTCTATTTGTATTCTATATAGTATTAAGCATTTAAACAATCATCAGTCAATCAATAATTTAATTAATTACATTTTATTTCAGACCCGCCATTATACATTGATGTAGTTTGCAGGGTAAAATGGTCAATTAGTTCACTTTGCGAGGCATTTGAAGCCTTAGGTTTGGCAAAAAGCGACCAGCCTACGATAAACAAGAACATAAAGGAAAAACAGTGGCGTACAAACTTGTCGTTGAGTCGGGGGAAGACCAGAGACCAGACCCCCCCCCCCCTCCTCCCCAGGGCAGGGGGTGGTGCCATTGATATCTCTGTGGCGCCGCCGGATAGTGTTTGCCCTGCCCAGTGGCGGCTGTTCCGGGGGGGGGAGGGGGAGGCAAAACACATGCCTTGCCAAGTGCCCCCCGCTGCCCCCCCCCCCCCCCCCCCCCGGTTAGTACGCCAATGAGGAAAAATATTCTAATTAAATAATTTCTAGAAAGACTGAATATTTAATCATAGCCGTTTAAAGCTATTATTATTAGATAAATATGTACAAATTTCGAAAACAAAAGACAGCATACTACCTCACCAACACTCGACCCCAAAATGTAAGTAAAGTATGAGTGCAAACAAGTATATCTATTGTGCTGTACTGACTTGATTTACTTGTTTTTATCCAGGCTTTAAAAGTAGGCTGGGCTATTGACTGGCGCTTCTTCGGCGGAAAATCACGACTTGTTCACGACACAAAGCACCAACGGCCTGTTCGGTCGACACTGTGCAGCCCCACAAGAGTGGAGTGCTGGTACCAGGTGCAAGTATATGTAACAGTGTATATGGCAGTGAAGGTGTGATTTAACCTATATTCTTACAATTTGGGGGACTGGACGTGATCTCCCGCCAAAGGAGCGCAGTTTCGTGGCCCGCAAAACTTTGCTTACGCTTTGTTTAACAGCCCGGTCCAACAGAAGGCAAAGCTACTACCCAATGGAGTGAATAAAGCGCTGCCCAAATTCCATCGCCATGTCACTCGCCGCCTTTGTGGGTTTGCTTTCAACAACTATACCAATAACACACACAAAAATCGCAGAATCATGGCTTTTTCACTGTGTGGTGATTTGTTCAGTCGGCTATAGAAGATCCGTAAAATCGATGAGCGCCGTGGCCATACGCATCTGGCAATGCATTGTTGACTCCATCGCATTCTAGCGTAGACTAAGGTTGGACCTAAATTTAAGCGCAGTGAATTAGATATTACCTTTTAATTATTTTTCCCTTGTTTTGTCCTCAATTCCTAATGTCAACCACGCCGACAATGTTTTCCCTAAACAAGATTCTTTTTTTCTTCACCGCCTTTCTGTAGGAGAATAGGAAATCTCTAAAAAGCCAGGCAGGTAATTGTTTTTTTTTTAATTTAAATGCAAGTTATAGTAGCACTTGCACCTACATGCAAGTGGTAGCTCTTGCACTTACATGCAAGTAGTAGCGCTTGCACTTACATGCAAGCCACTACAAACTCGCCTTCACGGAGGGGTGTTTCACTTATTAGTGAGAACGGGTTCAATAAAGAGCTAGAAGTGGTTCGCCAACCGGCACGGTGTCGCCTGCGTGGATCGAAGGATCGCTGACCCGTACCAGTTTGCGATGCTCGATGTTTGACGATGAAGCAAACGGCCGGAGGGGCGACAGCGGATCGATATTTCGAACGCTGCCTCGAACTTTGGCATTTATTGTCTGTACCGACCTCAAAATTCAGGAATGGTTCTACTCAAAAGCGAACACCTGCGTCGTGCAAGAGCTCCCGATAGGCAACTAAAAACACGAACATGTCTCGCATTCCCTTATAAAGATAATGAAGACAATGAAAGGTTATATGCCATTTACGTGTTCGTTTTTAATCTTCAGCGCACACACTAAACATCGTTTCGCATTCAAATCAGCAGCAGCCAAATCTAGGCTACAATGAAGCGATTCAAGCAGCGCGAAATGTGCATGGCTATGGCGATCGTCATGGTAGCGCGCTTGGGCTTGACAAACTTTCCAGCAGACCTGAAAGACCGTCAATATCGGCTAAAATATAATGATTCCATTGAATGACACAATTTAAATTACGATTAGATACGAAAGATTTGATGTGCGCAGAGTAGTGAGCAAGTGACACGTAGTGCTTGTTGTCTGAGAGCACACCACTTTTTTGGTCTAATCGTATTTCTAGCTTCCTTATTCGCGGTGATGCTCTTAAGGTTGACCATGACTGGCGCTCTCCGTGGTATGTAGGAAGTGCACTAATACACATTTTGTGCAGTGTTTTCGTAATGGTGTATACCTGCGTGCCCACTTTCACCAACGCCCGATCAAGTCTGGCCTCGTCCGCTAAGAAAGAGATGACAAAACCTAAGGTACAAAGGATTTACTGCTTCAGAATGGGACGACCTGAAGACATCGCCCCGTCCTTTCTTGTTATATAGCTTACCATCCTCCAGCTCGCTGTCAGAGCTCTTCCCTCTGCCGTCCTCCTTTTCAACTCCCTTGGCCCCCGTCTCGTCTCGATTCCCATATGTAGAAATATAATTAAGTTTAGAAGTTTGAAACAAAGACGACCATCTAATACAACGGCAGAAACCGAACCGATATTTCGCATGCGCTGCTGAGCCATTGCCGCCTTCATCATTGTCTTTAGTTAGCTGTCGGAGCTGTCCAAGAGGGTCGCCCCGAAATTCTTAACATCACTAATAATGAAGTTACCCATTCAGAACGTTTACGTGGTAAAGTGTACAATGCATGCGAGTGTAAGTAAACTATCCTAGAAATGCCAGTTATGTACAACAATCGGGAACACGTTATCCAGTGTATTGTCACCGGTCAATAAGGTTTGTTGTTCAGATGTCAATCATCGTTGCTCGCTGCTCTTCAGTTGACCGCATAAATGAAAGAATTTTCCACCCCTATGGGAAAAAGAGCTTTAAAAAATACTAAATATGTTTTGTATCAATCGGGTATCCAATGCCTCCGGTCTAGAAATGAACGCAGTAATTAAGAATACCCAAATATTATTTCGTATTAGTAGTAGTTTGACCAACCACACATAAAAATTAATTAAAGCTGCTGGTAATTAAAAATCAGACATTATCGTGTGCGAATTGTACTTAGGGTGTGTAAAGATACACTTGCTATTGTGTATTCGAGTGTCAAAGTGTGATTAAGGAGACATCAATGTGCGGATTTTCACGGTGATATTTTGGATGAGTGCCCATTGATGATGAGGAATGCTAAACAAAACGTTTTCACGGATGGCGTGCACTTATGTCTGCGTTAGCGTTATCAAATGTTTGAACACACCCAGACACGGGCGGCAGAGTCACTGCAGTGTTTTCTATGCTGTGCATCTGCAGCAAGCGCCTCGGCGGATAATAGTGACTTGGATTTTAACCAATTATAACCGTTTTAGCTTTCTGAGTAGTTTTTTTCCAGGTCCTCATTCGCTCATTGTTGTCTCATTGACTCTAGATCGATGATAGGATGCTCGCGAATTTCTACGGTATAAGTTTCTGAAGCGGTTGATAACTATTGCTGTTTTTGTGAGAGCCCCTTGTTCAGCACCCTCCTTCAGTTGAAAAATGCCCACTGGGACACAGAGTTCGCTATACGTTCTGGGTGGCGCCCAGCGTTATTCAAATTGCTAGGAAAACATATTTCTTATTCTCATTTATTTCTGAAGAAACTAATCAAGATCGGTGTCATTTGAGAAATCGAGTGTATCTTCAGTTGTTTATGAGAAAGTACTTGTAAGTATTATAGTGTAGAATGAGTGATGGAAAAGGTTGTATAAGTTAAAGCTGTCATCGGGCATAATTATAAGTTAAAGCTGTTATAAGTTAAAGCTGTCATCGGGCGTAATTATGAATAAATCAGAAAGCATATCACTCTTTGTGCATTGATTAATGCGTGGCATCTTTGGCTGCAAACTGGTACCTTGACAGTTATGTAAAAAGCAAGATAAATACATGGAAACTCAAAGAGAAAGTACGGTAGCACTAACTATCGCATTAGAGCAAAACCGTATTAGGTCTGACCTAAACCCCTGCGATTGCCATGGTACTGCCAAGTGAAGATTTTCTACGGCGAGCTGCCTGGTAGGTTTTTAAATATTATTCCGCTTAGCGAACGCAGGCACACCTGAGTCACTTCCCATTGTTGAGCACGTAATAAGTATAATTTATTTAAAAGGGTCGGCGTCCTAGCCCTCAATTCATTTCCCCTAAATTCGAAAAAAATGGTAGTAGAAGCAGATGTTTCAGGAGACGCCAAAATGTTCTTAAGTGTGTCCTAGACCGTTCTGTAATTAAAAAAACACGTCGTTCCATCTGTCATAAAGAGCATTCTCAATTAAGCAATTATTAAATATGCAGTTATTTTAGTTCTACATTTCATACTTTAACAAAAACAAAAACGCTACTCCTGAGGCCATAGATTATCTAAAGGATGGAGATGGCGCAAGTGTAAACCGATACACGGAGCAAGTGTTGAAAATAATACTTGACATTCCGCAATAAAAACAACCTGCGAATAACATACAAAATGTTTACCTCACTCAAGTACCAAATACTGGGTTTTCAAAGTGGGGCTAGCGTGGGTCCCACATGGGCAGCCCAAAGGGGTCCCACGTCGGTTTTGAATGTCAGGCCTAAGTGAAAGTGGACAATTTTTGGGGAGTCAACGTGGGTTCCTCTCGTTGGACACATGTGGGCCTACTTAAAGGGCAACTCCGCTCAATTCCGAAATATTTAGGCTTGCATGTGATTCCATTCACAAAGCACTACTAAACAGCTCTACGCCTTTGGATTCGCGAAATGTGGAGTATTATTTGTGTAATCTTAATTTAAACATCAGCTGATACCGAAACCGAAACTTCGGCTGCGTCAGGTAACATTGGCCTCGTGTCGTCAGAGTCAAGGCCAAGTCACGTCGCACCACGTGGTCTTGTGACGTTCGTGGGGGCGAGGAACAGGACACGCTACGCGGGCAGGTCGCTTCAGATGGCGTGGACGGTGATGGCCCGTGAGAGGGGAAGGGGAAGACGAAAGAGGAGAGGAGAGCGCAGAAACAGACCGATAAGCGCGCAGCGCAGCCAGAGTGTCGAACCGGAACCGAACCGAACCGAAAACCGGAACAGAACCGTTATTTTTAGCCGAACCGGAACTGAACCGAACCGAAATCTTCGCCGCCATCTTGGAACTGAACCGGAACTGAACCGGAAAAAATATAACGGTAACCGGTTCAAAACGGTTCACGGTAATATTTTTATTACAAAATGAGTATTTCCAGAAGTAAAAATTGACAGCTGTATTTCTATATAGTGATCAAATTGTCATATACTGAATTGCAATGTATGAAAAATTGTGGGTTTTCGTGGCGCTTTTGCATTGGCACTACGATTAATCATGTGTCACATGGTCACGTGACGTCATAGTGTCAAGATATGCAATCAAATAATGCCACGTCAAGTGGCCTTGTGACGTAGTCGCGTGACTCACCGCGTCAAGTCGGCTTAAATTGAGTACGTCATTATAGTCCGTTGCAACTCAAGAAGGTAGGGCGAGGGAAAGGAAGGCCGGGGAGGAAGGAGCAGGCGGAACGCTGGAGACAGGAGGAGGTTTCCCCTTCTTCTCCAGCGTTCCGTCTGCTTCTTCCTCCCCGGCCTTCTTTTCCCTTGCCCTACCTTCTTGAGTTGCAACGGAATATATATGTATTAGCGTTGTTGACATCGTGACATCAAATGCCATCACGACTTCTCACGACGAGTCACGTGACATCGTGACGTACTCGATTGTCATAAGCCCGAGTCGAGTGCTCGGGTTCTTGGCAATTAGCATCGCCAAACATTCGTGTTGACTTTTGTTCAATCAAAGATGAGAATAGCCGAACTCTAACACTGGCGGTATACAATTAGCATCAGATAACATCGCAGCTTGTTTTAATAGCGAGTTGGGGAGGGAAAAGCTAATTCTTTCCTTTATTTTTTCTGCGTCTGTCATTGAGTGGAGAAAAAAACTGTGTTTTTGAAAGCTATCAACGTCAGGGATTAGCTCTTAGTGGTATTTACTGAAAGTACAAAAATTGTTGCATGAACCATTTTACATGTACACATCATTGAGGCAGCCAAACATGTTTTCGTTGTTGCTGAACTGTCTCATGAAAGTTGTCCCCGAAAATAGAAGGATTGAAAGGACTAAAAGTGACTTATTAATGTGACGATAAATAAAACTACAAGTGTGTACGGCAGGGATACCTAAAAAGAAAGATTCTAGTGGCCTTAAAAGCAGCCACTCAAATTCTCAGTCTTTTTTTCCTTCTTCACTGTTTTTTTGGTGCAAAATAAAAGAAATTGAGGATTACTGTTAACAAATGACACAAATATCACTGTCGAATCGGCACCCCCGGCAAAACGGACGAGGGAGACCCTCAGAAATGAAAAGTATTCTTTGGAAGAGCATCGTAAAATGAAAGGGGGGGGGGGGGGGAGTTAAAACATACTGCATTGTAAAGGTTCCTCTGCTCCGCATCTTGGGCGCAGACAAGGCAGCGTGATCCCACAAAGCTACTTCGTTTGCAAAATCACTCCTGCCAGAAAGCGGGTTTTTATGATGCCAGACACTCGTGTCGTTCCTCACGGCGCTGCACCAAGAAATAATAATTTTTGTTTTGTGAATATATGAGTTGCACTGAGCGCGAACCTTCTGCAGCGTGCATTGTACACCACGGGATTTGATTTTCTCAGCTAAAAGAAATTTCTAACCCCCAGGACATAGTGCGATGATGTCGAGTACAAACCATGTTAAACAGTTCAGTTTTCTGGTTAAATGGGATGTTCTCAACATAATACTCGGTTTCACTTTAAGTGTGAGCGTAGCAGAAGCTAAAAGAGCACGCTCCGGGCTTTCATCAGTCTTGCCAAGCACGCGCGCTCCTGCAGTGCAAGCACTGGTCAGGACCACATGCTCGCGCTTGTAGCATCGGCTGCGTCTGGACTTGAAGGGTTGGACCCTGCAAAAGCGTTTCTGGCCATTTTTTAATTTGCATCGCGTTCGCTCTAACTAGTGAGTGTGACTCTAGCAACACATTAAACATAAAATAAAGAAAAAATCCGACGTATTTTGAGCATAATTGTTGAAATAGGTTCAGAATATTCAGCACAATTTTTTTGTTGATGACGCCCTTGGTCTGAACCAACAGAGAACCGAAACAAGAGCGTGCAACAACCATGCGCGATCTTCCTAAGTGTTGGAAATTAACATTCAGTTATGAAGACGTGAACGCCCCGACAATTTACGGGTATTCCCAGCAAAATTTTGAGTGAGAGTCACGTGCTTGAAGGGATCAGAAGGGGTCACTTGCGGCTATTCAGCCATAAAGCCCCTCTATCCTGGGAAAAGTGGCGCCATACATTGTTGTGGAAATGCTCGAGACACGTGCCGCGCGCCACTTCCGGGAAGAGCATGTCGTCCTAAATCTAGCTCAGTGCTGCGCTGTTCCGCCATCATCTTCCCCAGGGATGCACGTAGCACGTGCCTCGTGCATCGACGCACCTTGCGCAACTTTTAAAACATGAAGGGGCTTTATTCAGACAGTCGTTCCTCTAGAATTTTATGTCGCTATTATCTGACGCTCTAGACCAATGTCCTCACTGAACGCTCGTGTATGACACTGATAGGCACGCTTTTCGAAGCAGCATTTGGTTTTCTTCGTCCCTTTGCAATGCCCCTTGAAGCTGAAATAAAGTGTAGCAAAAGAGATGTCCAAATTGTAAAGTTGTGCAGTATATACACGTTTGCAAGTCCGGTCTCAGGGCGCCGCCATCTTCCTCAGTGGGGTGCGCTCTTGGGCGCGGCCAGAATTCGATTACGACGCCTTAGCAAGGCTTCGTAATCGGATTATGACTAGTCCAAGCGCACCCCAGCCAAGCAAGATGGCAGCGCCCTGAAGCCGGACATGCAAATGTGTATATAGTAGACTCGCGATGATATGCGGCAGCCTAATAAAATGTTACAGCGCGCATGACTGATAAAGCACAGTGTTGTAAAATGAGGCCGCAATACAAGTGCACGTAAAACCAAATATAACTTTAGCCTCCCAAGACAGTATTCTGCGAAGTTTCGAGCTCGTGCAATCCGATATCCAACTGTGATTTAAATTAGAAATATACTGTCTGTTCTTAGTGATATTTATGTGTAATTAGGAGCATAATTGCACGCATCTCTATTAGAGAAATACGGACGACAACCAACCAAGCCCTGAACAGTTAGGAGTCCGACGTTTCAAAGTCGGTTCGGTATTTTCATCAGAGGCGACTATTTGCACGTGGAGAGCTGCAGCTTCTTTTCCATCTACGGTGGGTCGCTTGCTTCCTTCACTTTTAATGCGAAAGCATTAACTGTCCCATGGAGTGAACCGACGTCGTCAGCTTTGAAGCCGCGCCAAACGGCGCCTCCCACCGTCCCAATGTCACGTGTAGCAGGAATCTGATGGATAGGTTCCCATTGGCTAGCGACGAACTAAGGGAGCAGAAGGACATTCATGATTTCGCCTTCACAACTCATAAGAAGCGCTTAGGTGTCCTCGGATTTTTTTGTTCTTCAAGTGCCCTAGTCCGTTGACATACGCCGATGGTTTAGTGGCTGTCGACTTATTGAGCCCGACCTATTGAAACGTCTGGCTCCTAAATCTTCATGACTTGGTTGGTGAAGGTATGTATTTCTCAAATTTTTGACCCAGCCAGACGGAGCTCTGTCAAACGTGTTTACGTTTAAAACCTGCATTTCAATACGTTTATTTTTTCAGTAAGGCGTATGGGATTATTTAGAAGAATACCATTTATTATCTCTCTTTCTGCACATTTTGTGTATTTGCCTTCAGATCTGTAATGTGAGCACACAGTCCTTTTTGGCGTAGCCCACGACCCGGTGTTTCACACTGCCAAACTGCGAACAGAAAAGCGTGTTCCGCAGACCCAACAGATGGCGTATTCTCGAGTATCATACTTCCATGTCAGTCTCAAGCGGCTATGTGAACTTCATACAGTCAAAAGTATTATTGACAATAAAAATATTTTATTGCTGCCTGAAGACTTGAAAACATAAATGAAGGGCCGATCACCCTAAAGATATACATCATAAGTAAATGCACCACGGAAGTATCTGATATATGCTCTGCAAATATTTTCCGGCTTTTTTATCCTCGATAGAAGTGATTTGGGAGAACCTTAAACAAATGTTTTATTATGAAACTGATATAAATAATATATGTCTTCCTGGCGCATATTCAACTTCTCAGACATATAGAAGTCTGTTTCTCCTTTTATGTGATGAACAAAAATTTTATGTGTCTGCTGGACGAAAACAAAGTACACAGTGGCGCGTGGCAGAACTATGACGATTGCGCACGCAGACCGTCAGAAAGTGACCAATTAAGTACCTGTAATGTCGAGTACAGTATGAAATACTACTTTGTTTTATTTAACACAAAATATAAAAAATAGCAAGAAACATGTTTATTTGTAAATTGAATAGACCGATATCTTGACAAGAATAAACCTCAAACCAAGCTATGTCAAAATTGTTGTTTTCGGTACGCGCAATTTTAGGCCAGATCCGATCTGAGTACAAAGGTCCCTCTTTTTTGCATGATTATTTGCATGCATAACTGTCCTGAGTGTAAAGAATATTGGTCAGGAAAGTAAGCGTTGTTATTGCGGCTCAGTGTTTCTATAAAAGGTAGACTGAAATGCCAAAACAGTTTTAGGGCAGACCCTGTCCTAAAACTGTTTTGGCATTTCGAAAATATTATTGCTTTTAGCTCAGTTGAGTCGTTATCATATATATTGTAAAACGTATTTTGTAAACTAGAGTTCAGGAAATATATGGCGAGAACGTGCTCATTTCATGATTTTATGCACTGCAATTAATTCCTAAGTTCAAGAGGCACAGCAGGAGTCTACTTTCAATACTGCCGCGCAAAGTTTTAGCATTAACAGGTATTTTAGGCGATCTCCAAACTGATAACCTTTTGCTTCAGGTAAAATATATGCGACTGAGGTAAAAAAAAAAATAGAAGCTGAGTCATATATGTTAATCTAGCTTTCTTTTACTGTTTCATTCAAATTAAATAACGCAATTTATTTTTCTACCTAAAAATAAAATGGGATTCTACGAATGATAAAAAGCTAGATACTCGTTTCACTGTTGAAATAGTGCCTATTACCAAAGAAACGCGGAAAATATATTCTCAGTTTTGCGGTTCAAACCGGTTCGAACCGGTTCAAACCGGTTCGAACCGTTATTTTTGCTCCCCGGAACTGAACCGGAGCTGAACCGAAATCTGTGAACCTGAACCGGAACCGAACCGATAAAAATTTCGGTTCGACACCCTGAGCGCAGCGCAAACTAAGCGCATCCGCGTTACGGTGATCACTTGGACGCCCTTGAGCCAACACCGGCAGGAGAAACTCATGACGTCATCGTTCCAATTTAGCTTTGAGAAGTAAAAACAAACAAAACGTAAGAATGACGTAGAAATGCCTCTGACGTGGGGACTCAAGGTTGGCCGCTCCGACCTGTCGCATTGACTGCGCTGACGATTGCGCCTCACGTCGCACGCTAGAGTTGGCAGATTTCGGCGACTTGGCTCATTTGAAAGTTTGCTGGCCAGTTTATTAAATATATACACGGAATTAGATCGTAATATTTGGCATGGGGTCTTCCTATATGATACTGAAGAGGGCTATATAGTTTTCTAAATATAAAAACTGAAGCATAGTTGCCCTTTAAGAAGCGCACATGAGGCTCCCTCATGAATCCCACAGAGAGCGCAGGTAGGCAGCCCACCGGACCTAAGTGAGAAATCCACATAAGGTCTCCACCGGGAACCTCATTTCTTTTGGGGGACATTTCATAATAGCCGAGATGATGGGGAATCTACTATTATTTGATATTGTTCTCCAACAATGTGGAAGATAGCAGCAGACTTGTACGTAATCCGTTACAAGTAACTAATTTACTTGTAATCCCTTACATTTATCAGTAATTTAGTAACAAAATAATTGCATATTTTCTATAGTAATTTTTAAAGTAATTCCCTTACATTTTTTACGTAACGGACTCCTTGTAATCAGTTACATTTTTTTCAGGACCCCCTCCCCTTTTTTGAAGTAAGGGTTGTTTTTATTTTGATAAAGTCGAGCGAAGTGACACTGTCACTAGAATTGACCAGCGCAAAGTTAGGCTTGGCACTGTTCAGTTCCGCAAAGCCTTTTTTTTTGCAACATGCACCAAGCCCCTGAATCTGTTTTTTAGACACAAACATCAGTGTCAAAAAAATTGAAATGGGCATTTCTACAAAAAAAAAAAAAGAGGGGGGGGGGGGTACACGTTATGTCGGCCTTTTTTAGTTTGTTTGTTTTTCTTTGCGATCGAAGACGGGGAGAGCAGACACCAAGTGATTGTGCGCCTCTTCGAGAAGCTCGAGGCAGTAAGTGGACAGACAAGAATTAACAATGTCCTTCTCGGCTACACACTGTAAAAAATGACCGCGAATTCCACAGCCACTTGACCGTGGAATTCACGGCGCGACCTCCGTAAAAAACAAATACGGTATGTTGCCCGTGTCTTTTGAGTGAAAGGGAAGGGAGAGAAGGCACAGAGACGAAAAAAATGAAACGGAAGACCGCGAACAACTGGGCGCCACACTCCACACGCACGCACGGCGCGCAAGTGATGTGATGGGCACGCCAACACCTCGTTCTGCGCCTGCGTCGTCTGTCGCAACTCTTGGCTGCTCCTTCTCGCTTTTCTTTCTTGCCCCTTTTTCTCGCGTTCGCGTGGTTCGCATTGGTCTCGCGCGCAGCTCGTGTCACGTTTTGTTCTCCAAGCAAGAAAACAGAAAGCGAAGTGGCGAAGTGCGAAGTTTACAGAAGGGAATGCACCGATGCGGCTGAGGCGGCGCAGTACTCGAGACGTTTGGCGGGCCCGGACGTAAACGAACGTAACGTGAGTATCATTTTGAATGTGAAGGTGGCAAGCACGATCCGAATCTGAGAACAGTTATGCCCGTGGCCCGCCAGATCGAGAAACAAGAAGAGCCGACACCGACAAACCGCGAGCACGTGCACATTGACCGAGTGCATCTCTGACCGACTGGCGATCGTCGATCGCGCTCCTTTTCGGGAAGGAAGCACAAGCGATTGAGACCCAGCCAAAGATAGCTTCGGATTAATACATGCACATTCTCGCGATTTGTCGGTCTTGGCTCCTTTCTCTCGCTTTAGTGAGGCGACGGCTTGAACAACCATGTTTGTTTGCCGCGTTTTTTTCAAAAGGTTCCACCACGTTGGTCGAGTATGCGCGTCATTAGGGAGTTTTAGAATAACGTAAGCAATTTTAGCGTACGCTAGCGCTAAATTTAGTGCTTGTGTTAGCGCACGCTAGCACAAGCACTTTGTAAGGAGTACTTGGGTTTGTCGTGGATGCAATCTGCTTTCATTTTGTTATTCAGTCCTTGTGCGTAAAGTTGGCTGTTGTCTCCTAAAGGCCAGATTTTGAGTTTTTCGTTGTTTGTCAAGCCATTTGATTTCAGCTGCTTCTTTTTCAACACCCTCTCAAGCTTCTCTCTGGCTAGTGGAAAGCAGTTTTGATAACCCTATAAATGTGAGGAGCAGTAAAGTGCCAATAGTTATGCTTGCGAATTTCGCAATTTAGAATTTGTCGTCGTCCCTACCAATGTGGTATATAATTCAAATATCCGTTCAATGTACTGCATTTCGGATTGACCTCACTGAAAAATGGAATTAGTCAATGCATATTCACCGAAGAAAAAACCCGGTAAGCTTTCATCTCTAGAAATATTCACCGATAAAACTGAAAACTTTATTTTCAAATAAAAGCAAAAAAAAAAAGTGTGGCAAATCCTAGAACAATAAAAACTGAAAAACAGAGATCTCTAAATATAAAGCATGTCTCAGAGCTTAATTCAGAAACAAATCATTTGAAGTGTTTCACATGTGTCAGACAATTCATGAAATCTACAAACACAACGAATATTCCATAGCAAGAACACACATTTCCAAAGTCACTACAAGTGACAAATCGTTTGGCTTCCTTGCATCCAATACAAGTATATGCTAGATGTAAGGATACAGTGAGTATCCATGCAAATGCTGTAGTCATATGCAACCAGGGGCGGATTTAGAGGGGGGTCCGGACGTCCTGACCCCCTCTTGATTTCTGCATGTGTAGAATTTAGGGCGTGAAACGAGGGAGAGGGGCTCCTAAACAAATGGTACGCTGACCAACACCTGACCCCCCCCCCCCTCAGGAAATTCCTGCATCCGCCCCTGTATGCAACTGGGGAGGGAGAGGGTCTTCAAGCTTCCTGTTCAGTTTTGGTGACACGTGTCTCCCCTCCACTAACCAGGGAACATTTACCTACGTGCCTTCACGCCCAGTCTTCCTTCCTGCAATAGGATTCTGGCTCTGGCCTACACTCAAGCGAGCTCACTCATAGTGGAGGCAAGGCAAATCGAGCCTATGATTTCTTATGCTGTCGGCAACAAGTAATGTCGGTAGTGTGGAATGTGGAGGGAGACCGACAGTAAGAGGGCGAGGGACAAAGCTCGGCCCCTTCCCTTCCCCCGTATTGTTTATAGAATTATTTGAAATGTCCACGATGTGGAAGTGCAACCCAGCCCCATTGTTCCAATGCCTTGTCAGCGACTGTACTTATTATCTGAATGTTTACTATTTACTCATTTTTTAAACTTTTCTAGGGGTTGATCTGTGGGCTGTCCACGAGTACGCACTCAACATCACTGGCAGGCTCATGTTTGAGGGGAAAAAAACAGACATACCAACGGCGTGTGCTGCACTCTTCGCGAGTCACGCCTTAACATCTGCTACGCTGAGAGCCTGACATGAACCCTGGAGTTCTTTCAGAGGTAATTTCCTGTTCTGTGATTTTGGTAGATGTATGGGGATGGCTAGTGGGACTCCATACTTTTAACTATATCATTTCCAAGTTTACTGTTTCTATTGAAATGAAGCAAACACCTTGCACATTTATTGTCATGAAAGATATGCAGCCACAATATATACCTTACATTACCCCTCTCATTTGTTAGATAGAAGCTTACATATCTCATTGATGGGAAAGCCGTTGCAATTGCTTCTGCCAACTCCAATCAGCTATAGCATCTACATCCTGCATCAATGCTAAAAATGTAATCTTTTTTTTGGGGGGCGGTTGTTTGAAATGCAACCTGCTTTGTGTGTGTGTGTGTTTTTGTTGTTGTTGTTGTTGTTGTTTTTTTGCTTTGTGAGGTGCTTAGGTGTATTGGCCCAACTACCGTTTCAATGTGTGCGTGTTATTTTTAAATTTTATGTGGAGAGGGCGAAGGATGATTCCGAAGTATGATCTGATCCTTTTGTTTAAGTTTGAAGGTTAATGGATGTTGCCTTATCGCATCGACCTGTAAAGGTTTGCTTGGGAGAAGAGCGTGTTGGTTGAAGTCAAGGATGAAGAAAGAATAAAACAATTAAAACTGGTACAAAACAACACATCTTTCAGCTAGCAACGGACGAGTGAAAATTTTCAACAGCGAGCAGCCGACTATACCCAGGAGGGAAAGGGAGGAGAAGGGGAGAAGGGAGATAAAAAACGCGAAGTGCAAGTCAGAGAGGGGGTTTATCTCGGATTTTAGAATTCAACCTCAGCTTTCGTCAGCAGAAGGGAAGGGTTTGACACGTTGTTATTTGCGGTGGTCATGGCGAATGACTCTATGATCTCCCTGCCAATCTGCTGTCATGCCCTCCCAGGATTTTTGTTTCATCAAAGAGGGGATGACAAAGTGAACACGAACGGGCATGCATGACTATGGGATGATAGAATCTCGAGAGGCCTTAGAAACTTGCTGTGATGTTCCTGAGTCTGTGATTGGTGCATCTCGCCGGTCTGACCTATGTATTGATGGCCGCAGCTCAAGGGGGATGGCGAGGCATTCTTCTCTTGCAAGGAATGAATTTCTTTCGTGTTTAACAGTGTAGCTAATTTGGAATCCGGTTGTTGTTCACTTGTTGACAGAGCTGCTTACACGCATGCGGCACGAGAAAACAACATTCGGTCGAATCTTCGAGGCAATGGATTTTATCCGGGGACGGAATTGCTGCATGAGGGATGGCGGCAAATCGGGCTTTCTTTTTTATGGCTGGTAACTGGCGATCAGGCCCGCAAATCAGCCTTTCCATTACTGATCGTAGAAGGTCGACGGTAAACCCTGCCTTGACGAGCCTTTGTGCTGGAATTTGAAGCTATCTTCTGAAAGATGACAGCAAGATTTCGTGAAAGATGAAGAAAACAACGATTTTATGATGCCGTGTTTGACTGACTTCGAATGGGCGCTAGAAAATCGGTAGGACAGGTTTAGCAGACCTTTGTTGGAAAGGCCCAGCAGAGTCCAGTGGAACTGACGTGAAGCCGCAAATCCAGGTACTGAAGACCTTCATTTGAAGGTTTTTCTTTCGTGAAAGTAAGGCCTGACGAACAGGCGGAAAAAACGGCTGTAATGCTATCTGGGGAAGTTTGATCAGGATGAATGATGAGATAGTCGTCTACATATCTGAAAACATGGCAGTCAGGCCTTACTTTCACGAAAGAAAAACCTTCAAATGAAGGTCTTCAGTACCTGGATTTGCGGCTTCACGTCAGTTCCACTGGACTCTGCTGGGCCTTTCAACAAGGTCTGCTAAACCTGTCCTACCGTTTTCTAGCGCCCATTCGAAGTCAGTCAAACACGGCATCATCAAATCGTTGTTTTCTTCACCCTTCACGAAATCTTGCTGTCATCTTTCAGAAGATAGCTTCAAATTCCAGCACAAAAGGCTCGTCAAGGCAGGGTTTCCCGTCGACCTTCTACGATCAGTAATGGAATTGCTGATTCTGCAGGCCTGATCGCCAGTTACAAGCCACAAAAAAGAAAGCCCGATTCGCCGTCATCCCTTACGTACACAATTCAGCCCACCGGATAAAATCCATTGCCTCAAAGTTCGACACGAATGTTGTTTTCTCGTGCCGCATGCGTCTTAAGCAACTCTGTCAACAAGTGAACAACAACCGGATTCCAATTAGCTGCACTGTTAAACACGAAAAGAAATTCATTCCTTGCAAAGAGAAGAAAGTTAACTCCATCCCCTTGAGCTGCGGCCATCAATACATAGGTCAGACCGGCAGATGCACCAATCACAGACTCCGGGAACATCACAACGAAGTTTCTAAGGCCTCTCCAGATTCCTATCATCCCATAGTCATACATGCCCGTTCGTGTTCCTTTGTCATCCCCTCTTTGATGAAACAAAAATCCTGGGAGGGCATGACAGCAGATTTGGCAGGGAGATCATAGAGTCATTCGCCATGACCACCGCAAATAACAACGTGTCAAACCCTTCCCTTCTGCTGACGAAAACTGAGGTTGAATTTTTAAAATCCGAGATAAACCCCCTCTCTGACTTGCACTTCGCGTTTTTTATCTCCCTTCTCTCCCCCTCTCTCCCCTTCTCTCCCTTCTCCTCCTTTCCCTCCTGGGTATAGTCGGCTGCTCGCTGTTGAAAATTTTTACTCGTCCGTTGCTAGCTGAAAGATGTGTTGTTTTGTACCAGTTTTTAATTGTTTTATTCTTTCTTCATCCTTGACTGTAAAGGTTGTCAACGTTTTTGCATTGTGTGAAGACTGTGGCGCTTGAACTGTTTAGACTTCGACCCTTTGCTTTTTTACTTTTTTTGTTGGTTGGGATGACCTTGAGATTGTGACTATATAAGGAGGTGGACTAAATAAACCAGTTAGCTCAGTTTGAGACGTCGTCCTGTCTATTTTCTTTCCCTTCTACGTTTTGATGTTTCTTCTCTACCCCAGTCTCAGGTTAATTCAACATGATCAATGCTGTACTTTTTATTGAAATTGCACCCGAGCAGAGGCCACAGACGGAGTGCACGCGCTTTGCCGTGAGGCACTGCACACGGGAGCTCGAGACAAGAGTAAAAAACCTTTTTATCTACTCTCGCAGTCAATCGAACCATTTCAATTGCACGTGCATGTAGACCAGTGGTCTTGGTGTTTCATTAGGCACCTGGACTGAATTGTAATAACAAAGCTCAGGAAGCTTAGAAATCAATTTTAGGGAAATATTTGCGCACAAATCTAACGCTGCCTCGACCTGGCATGTGAAGGGGAAAGAAATAAGCAAATTTAAAAATGAGCTGATATTTCCAACTGATTTGCCCCTTCTGACCATTACATGTCATTCTAAACCCCAGCAATTTTGCATATTTTAAATTGGCACCCTCTTCTCACTAATGTTTTCGTATACAAGCATAGTTTGTGGTCCCACCTGTTCTAACTTGAGGGTTCTCAGGTTAGGAGAGCTACACTAGGGGGGCATGAAGAGCTGCACGTAGCTCGCAAGCCGCCGTTTGGCCTCTCCTGATATTGTCTCTACTCATTATTTGACTTTCTTCTAGTCTCTTCCTTCGATCATGTTGACTAAATTGATCATCTTTTTAGGTTACCAACTTGGATGAAATGTTTCTTTAATGGCACTTATGTTTATTGCAGAGGTTTTCTGAGCATGAACGCTGACCGTGGCACCAGAGCCAAGCAGCCCAATTAAGAAATGAACAAGAAAGTACTTTACCTGGTCAAGAAAATAGCAGAGCTGGAGAAGAATGTGTGAGGCTGTAAGTATGATTCGCTACATTGTTTACTTTATGAATGGGAAGTAGACAAGAGGCTCATTTCGAAGAGAAGCAGAAGGTGAAACAATTCAATGAGCATAAGAATCCGCTGTCTGTCACAGGACAGTAAGAATAATTCTTAGGGATAGATAGTTGCAGGTATACATTTATCATTATTGAGGAGTATGTGAGGGTTTTGTAACGGAGCACGGTCTTGGCGAACTACGAGAATTACTCACTTAATATAGTGTGTTCGCCTGCCATTTTTAAAAAAATGAGTGTTTTCACTTTATTTTTGCAAAAAATATCTACAATTCAGCACCTGATTAGTACTTCTTGTGAATTGGCAACTTCGTCAAATTATCTCTGCTGGATAGCAAGACAATATCACATGGCTTCTTTTAGAGCAAAATTTCCAGTTGTAGACAGGTACCTGGAAAGGTTAGTTCGTGAAGTATTGAAGGCGAATTTGCATTTATTACCTGTCGGGAAGGGATGTGTGTTGAAGATTACTATAATGGTTCTTCGTTGATTCTGGCGAGTTAGCTTATAACCAGTGAAGCATTCGAATAAGGTTGCATGAATTCTTCAATGCTGTTAAAAGGGGATGTCAGATTTCAACAATGTGCTTTGTGAGTCGAGTTTTGTGGCAAAAGCCAGTGACTAACACTCTGGACTGACTGACATGTCACACTGACAGCTGCAAATAGTGAGTAAATGGTCATTTAGCCATGATCCATGGCGTCTAGTCACCATTGTTCCAAAATATTTTGATGGCCTAGTTGGTACACAAAATTAGCATAGTACACAAAATTAGCACTAAAGACGCCTTTCCTTTGCCTTAATTTGTATTTTATTTTTATTTTCTACCAGCTTATCACTTAAAACTTTTCATTATTATTTTTATTATCGTGATCAATTTTTCTTTAATTTGACTTTTTCTTCTACTCTATTTTTCTTTCTTCTCTTCTTTCTGTGATTTCAGTCTCAACTTTATCTTTGTCTTCCTCTATCCTCCCATAAAACGTCAGTTGTTAGTAGTGCTCTGTCCTGTCTCCTCTTTGCTGTGTTCGTCTTTAGCTCTCATTTTGTGCACCACTGTTCGCAGGGTGCCGTCCAGCTTGTCACCATGCTGGGAATAGCGGGCCAATGGTGATCACATTGTTTGCAGGATTACATAACCGTCATCAGTGTGTGGTCACTTGACTATGCTAATAGTGAACCAATCATAGTCAGATGGTCACATGACCATTATCTATTGTCCATGAACACACACAGCATGCGTCTGAGTAAGCCCAATACATTCGGAGCTTTCGTAGTATTTGTGAGCATGATCGAGCTTGCCTAAATGTTTTCTTTCATTGCTGGGATGCTGCTCACGCCTACATTGCACCACAAGTTAATTCATCTCATCAATATAGAAACCACTTGATCAGACCCTGCTTCATTGCTGGACCATCACGATGGGCTTGAGCAAATTATCAAAACTTATTGCTGCTCTGGCCAATATACTATTCAATTTTACTTTTGGAAAATTGCTTCCGTGCTCTCAAGTTTGGTCATTCTTGGCATTATGCGTGGTCTGTCCAATCTAGTTAGTTAGCCAGCTCCATTGGGTGCACTTTTCACCATACAGTTGTGCACCACATAGAGGGGATAACCACTGTCAATAACAGTGTGGACATATCAAGTAGTAATATTTCTTGATATTACTAGTTACATTTACAAGTTAGAATAAACATAAAAATCTTTATGTTAAATGCAATTGATGTGCATAACTAAATTACAGAATTTTTGTTCTTGAACTTCGACACTACTGATGGTAATGCAGGGGTGGGAAAGGAAAGCAGGCATTGTCTTCATAGTTATGACAGACGAACAGATGAATCTTAATGTAGTATTCACAATGGGATGAATAAGAACGAAGTGTGCATTCATGCTCCAAAAGTTTCTTTTGCTGCTTGAAAATAGATTTTCGGCTGGTCCTGAAGGTGCTATGAAATGACTTGCTGTTCATATCACTTCAGCAGTAGGTTGGAGTTACTTTCCTTGATTTATTTCAGTCTGCGGTTTTCAACTAATTCTGTTCTGTTTGAATCAAGTGTGCAGTCATAAGGTCGGTCATCCTACGTGGGAACAAGGCATGCAACATGGGGCTCGGGCTCATTCAACACAAGGTCTTGGCACCAGGAAGATTTGAGCAGCCACAAGCAATGGCACTTGGGACTAAATTTGGTGAGTATGGCAATAATTAAGTACCCAGCTGCTTTTGTAAAAAAAAAAAACAATTGGGGGGACACTTATGCTCAGCCTTAGCGTATGATGTGATACATGAGGGCAGGGGGTGGAGGAGGGAGGGGAGGGCAGGGGCAGAGGCAGGGAGGGCAGCAGTGGGGAAGGAGATGGGAGCAGTGGGGAGGACAATCCTATAATTCCTTGCATGCACAAGGGGTCATGGAATTGCAAGGGATTCCCTATGCACGCAAGACATTCTGGGATTTTCTCGACATGCCGACGCTGGTCGTTGGATCTTTTGCTGCACGGGAGCCTTAACGCTATTGTGTTAAAACATAACCTAGCCTAGCTTCACTTATAACTCGAGCATAGCTTTACTACGCTGCCTATACTAGTTACATAAAACAATGTCTATGTGATGCTTGAAATGAGTCATGGTTAGCATGTTGTCATATATTTTAGGAGAAATGACGGTTTATTGTAGATATAATGGATCTTATACATGGCAAATATAGGCCAATGATATGAGAAATATGTAAGTGGCTGCTGCATCCCAAGCTGTCCAAATTTGTTTTGAATATCTCAAATTGAAGTGCTGAGCACACTGCTGTCACCATATGTTGATCTGCAGCGATACCTGGCACAGTGCATAGAGATTGTATTGCAAGCTAAGCCTGAAGTTTCCAGCTCGCTCTGACTATTCACATCTCTTACAGGGGCAAGAGCATTGCATTCTGTGATGATGGGGAAAGTCTAGTTCTATATTACAACAGCATGACTGCCCAAATGGGTAACTCTATTTAAAGACAACCAGCTTAACTAGTAGAACCATAGGAGTAAACTTCTGTGTGAGCTGTGTAATTAATGTAGACCGCTGATCTTGAAAACAAACTTGCTCTGCTCTTAAGTTGAAAAATGTCTAGTAAGTCAATATTAGGATTTCCCATCGAATAGCTTTATTTTAGGGCAGCAATCTTTGCCAAACTTTGTCCATATCCTCTCATTCATTTGCCTAGGTATATCGGGGCTGTGCAGGGATACTGAAATGTACTGTAACAGCTTCAAAAAACGAGGACAATAAAAGGAACAGACACGACAGGACAACAGCTGTACTCGCAACTGAAAGGTTTTATTTGAAAAGAAAAAGAGAACACAAATGTCAGCACCACATAACACATTGTGTAATCAAACGATACGCCCTCCACGAGGCCCGTGTCATCGAAATAGGTTCACTAGACACCACCCATGCCAGTCATGGTCTGGCGCAAAAAGGACAGCGACGTATCACATAAGGCAACCGACGGCTTGCTCACGCATCTTTCTCCGAGGCACAAAATTTAAAAAGCCTCAATAATTTTGTTGGTGGCGCTCTCTCTATGCGTCCCTTCAACCGTCACCTTGTCAAAGGTCGTCTGACACGTGCAGTCTCTGCAATGCAGAGAGGAGCCCCCCCCCTCGCCGTGGCCCTCAGCGAGTAAGCATGCTCCTGGAGCCTATCGGTAAGGCACTTCCCCGTGTGGCCTTTGTAGAATTTTCCACATGACGGGTATCTTGTACACCAGACTCCAGACGCATGACACAAAAGGTTTTGCGTGCCTTTTGGTACACTTCGCCTTCACCCGATTATCGGCTCTTGCACCCAATTCCTTGCTCAAATCTGATTATTTTTTTTGGGGGGGGGCCGAGAACACTACTGGGACTATCCATACCAGCCTCCAACTTGTTTAAGGTTGTGGGAGACACGGCGGATGTAGGAAACCACCACCTTTCGCTTTTTATTTAAGTCTGCCCTCACCCTCTCTATTCCTTTTGCCTTCTTCAGAAGGGCACTTGTCACCTCCGTTAAAAGCGTTGACAGGAACCCCGATGCCCTCAGTTTTTTAACCTGCACTAAGAAACTGTCATTCATCATATGAACACATGACTTCCCGAGAGCAGAGCCGAGACAGGAAACTGCTATGCCCGTCTTCACCAGCTTGGAGTGGGATGATCTGTAGTCCAAAATCGCCTTCCTTGACCGCAGACTGAAGGACCAGCATACCTCTGTGTCTTTGAGACACACAGCACGTGGGCTTATGTCTTACGTGCTTTCTGTGAGAGTGGTGGGGGAGTTAGGTTTACATTTGAAGAACCGAAGGATAGTGTTTTCCAGTTTCTGGATCTGGCGCTGTGTCTCAAGGACACACAGATATGCTGGTCCTTCAGTCCGCGGTCGAGAAAGGCGATTTTGGACTGCAGATCATCCCACTCCAAGCTGGTGAAGAGGGGCATAGCAGTTTCTTGTCTCGGCTCTGCTCTCAGGAAGTCATGTGTTCACATGATGAATGGCAGTATTTTAGCGCAGGTTAAGAGTCTGAGGGCGTCAGAGTTCCTGTCAGCGCTTGTAACGGAGGTGGCAAGTGCCCTTCTGAAGAAGGCAAAAGGGATAGAGAGGGTGAGGGCCGACTTAAATAAAAAACGAAAGGTGGTGGTTTCCTACATCCACCATGTCTCCCACAACCTTAAACAAGCTGGAGGCCGGTATGGAGTCCCAGTAGTGTTCTCGGCCCCCCAAAAAATGAGCCAAGTTTTTGCAAGGGTGGGCGCAAGAGCCGGTAATCGGGTGAAGGCAAAATGTACCAAAAGGCACGCAAAACCTTTTGTGCTATGTGGCTCGAGTGTGGTGTACAAGATACACCTGTCATGTGAAAAATTCTACATAGGCCAGACAGGGAGGTGCCTTAATGATAGGCTCCGGGAGCATGCTTACTCGCTGAGGACCACGGTGAGGGGACTCCTCCCTTTGCATTGCAGAGACTACTAGTGTCAGCCCGCCTTTGACGAGGTGACGGTTGAAGGAAGGCATAGAGAGGGCCACCCGCGAAATTATCGAGGCTTTTTATATTTCGTGTCTCGGAGAAAGATCTGTGAGTGAGCCGTCGGTTGCCTTATGTGATAAGGAGCTGTCCTTTTTGTGCCAGACCTTGACTGGCATGGGTTGTGTCTATCTAGTGAACCTATTTTGATGACATGGGCCTCGTGGAGGGCGTATTGTTTGATTACACATTGTGTTATCTGGTACTGACGTACGTGTTCTCTTTTCCTTTTCAAATAGAATTTTTCAGTTGCGAGTACAGCTGTTGTCCTGTCGTGCCTGTTCCTTTCATTGTCCTCGTTTTTTGAAGCTGTTACACCCACCATGTTATACTGAAATGGTATTTGGGAACACCAGAATACATGTACTACATGGCTTATAGCTACTGAGATATAATGAAGCTTGACTTGATTAGCAGAAGCTAAGTTATAGTATTCAGTTTTCACAAAACGTTTTTACAGCGGAGCTGTTAAAGGCGAGGTTCCTCAGGATCGTGTCCGTGTATGTCGACACAAACCTACCTGGACAGCTACCGCCATTTATAAGCGACGACGGGAAGCACACAACCAGTATGGTTTCTGCCGTCACTCGTAGATGGCGGCAACTTTTCCAGCTATAATAGAAGAATGGATATAGTTGGGCGCGTAGGTGGGAATTCATCGTAGGAAACAGCGCGGAAAACAGACGATGACGAAGAAGAAGCACACAGTGTATCGAGTACAGCTCCGCTGGTCTTCCTTCTTCACGGGAGTGGAAAGGCTGAACGTTTTTCAAACATTGTAAGCACTATCGGTTTCTTTGCACAGCGAATAAAGCGTGGCTTACATTATATAACATATCTACTAGATTGCCTATTTTTTGGTACGTTAATTTATGTTATATTGATAAATGGTTTATTTCTTTTCCAGATCAAAGGGTGGATGGGCCTGGGGTCTCTCCATCCAAGTAAATAAATCTGCTGTTTCTATTTCTATCCTACACATTATTTATGCAGTGTTCTGGCTTAACTGCATTTGCATGTACATACACAACGATCGCATTGCAGACATGAAGACTACTCCGATTACATTATACAGCATGCCACAGATCTTACAGGCACAAAATGGCTAACCTAGGAGACTACATGACTCACTGTTCCATTCATTGTCTGTTGACCAGTAGTAGGAAGTAAATCGAAGCAGCGAAACATGTGCAGTGAAACGCGAAGCATGTCGTACAATGCGGTGGGAAGGTTATCGAATTTGACAATGCTTAAGTTTGTCGAATTCTGCAATCTTTTTGACGTGTTGTACGAAGTGCTGTGCGCTTCATTGTGGCAGCATTTTGCACCTTCAATTTACTTCTTACAATGGTCAACCGGCAGTGAATTAAACGGTGAACATTTTTACGGTGACCATTAAATTAGCGGTCAGTTGACCGGCACATAGACTGCCACCATGCCGTGATTTTAGCGGCAGTCAGTAAATCTCGTTTACGGTCTGTTCAGTATTGCCCGTAAAATTAACGGTATCTTTTTTTACTGTGACCGTTTATTTCACGGGAGATCACGGTCAGACAGTAAATTTGAATTTACGGTCTGCCGTATAAATAACGAGAAGGTGGTGGCAGCCAGATTTCCGGTCAACTGACCGTAATTTTGACGGTCCATTTTTTACAGTGTAGTTACTACGACTATTTCCATAATGTCACAACACGAGACAACGCTCCGTCTACCCTAAAATACACTAAAAGAGATGTGATACCACAAAAATTCTCGTTCGTTGCTGCACGCTTATCATCTTCTCTTAGAAAGCCGAATGTATTTTTGTCTGTATCTTTCACCTTATTTAACCCTGTTTTAAAAGCTACTTACTTTTTTGTAGTCCAACGTCTTTTTGTTAGTCAGCTTTTTGCGAGGACTTTGAAAATGGTTATAGTCTTCCTTTCTCCTTCTTCCTGTTTTTACACTAGCAGGACAAATCATATCTCAAGCAGATAAATAAAAAAAATGATGTGGCCTACGTAGCCTTGATATTCCGGGCTTGATGGGAGAATGAAATTCGTGAGTGGGGCCATAGCGCGGCGCACTTAGTACTCTGCCCTTCGCTGCCCGTGGCATCAGCGGAGAACACCGGAGGAAACTGCAGTCGGTTATTGCTTTGCGCGTTTTGGCACGGCACCAAGAAATGTACACACAACAAACGTGCGTTTACATTTCCTTGTTTTAGCCAATGTTCTAATTAATTGTTGTTATAAATGTCCTTTTTTTCGATTACCTATATTTATATACTAGAAACTTTTTTATTCATCAATGTGTCAACCGAGGCTTGACCTGTTCAGATCCAAAGAAAGAAGAATATCGAGCCAAACCTTATTTATCACCTTACTGTTACAACTATGTGTTGCTATTGTCTGGCAATATATGCTGGTATAGTAAGATGGACATAAATAAATTCTTATTCTAGTTTTGGCTAGATATATGATGACTTCTACAGCTTCGCGATTTAGACAATGAAGAATTTTAGTAGCATCGGTTCGATGACTGCGATAACGATAACCGATACTCCGCCACCGATTTTGCGCATTCATCATATTGTTATCGGAGGTATCGAAACGATCTAATAAAACTCTCGAATATCAGGCAATGGCTGCAACGACGAAACTTTGCTCTATCTTTGAGGTAAATATAGTACTTCCATTGCTTCGCTGAAAAGCTCAATGCAGAGCATAAAAGCATTCGTGAGGCACAATATGCCTGACTCCCATTCAGTGCCTCAATTTAAAGGGTGTCCAGCGTAGCAGTCGACATCTTCAGTAAGAAATAACGCAAAATGTCTGACGACACTTTCGAGAGTGAGCTGTTGCTCTAAATACTCAAGGTCATTAAATGAAACAGGTTGCAACAATAAGAACTTGAATAACCCATTTGCCTTTGATTCTTAATTGAAGACAGTAATGCTGAAAGTAACGCCACTAGAGTAACGGATTACTTCTTAGGTAACGGTCATACTTTTTGAGAGGTAATTGTAATTGTAATAAATTACAATTTAGTTACGAGTAATTGTAAATGTAATTCCTTACTATTCTTCAGTAACGTGTACAAGTCTCGATAGCAGTGCATTCAAAATATACATGGTCCACTTTCCTTATGCGACTACTAAAAATGATTACCCTTCTGATACTTACATAAATGGGCATGTTTCGATAGGCGAATAAAATATCTGGAGCAACACCATTGCGAATTCGGCCTTTTAAGTGCAAGAAATGGAACAGAAAATTATGCAGATTTAGATATAATTACTGTTGGACCGGTTGTCGGGATACACTGCCAGCTTGAGCCGACTATACAGACTATACAACCTGAAAGAAACATTCTGAGAAAAAATAAAAGACGTTTACATTTTCTGTAATTCAGAATTAGAGCGCAGCTCTTGAGGAGGAGGGGAGCTAACGGAGGGGAGGGTATGCTCTCCTCCCCTCCGTAACCTCCCTCCTCCTCTCCTGCTCCCCTCGAATTTAGAGAAAATTTTGAATTAAATTTCCGCTAAATTTAGTGAAAATTTCCCACTAAATTTAGCGGCAAAATATTGCCGCTATATTTAGCGAAATATTTACAAACATTTTCCCGCTAAATTTAGCGCAAACAATTTGGCGAAAATTTCACCACTAAATTTAGTGGGGAAATTGAATTGGTGTTCAGATCACGTGACGTCAATTTCCCCGCTCAAGTTAGCGGAGAAATGTTCCGGCTAAATTTAGTGGAAACGATTTTCCGCTTAAAGTTCAAGTGACGTCACAATACATCACGTGACGTAATAAGCGACGTCATGCGTGACGTCACAAGGGTAAAATTTTTCCGCTAGATTTAGCAGAACAATTTTACCTCTAAATTTAGCGGAAAAATTTTACCTGTGTTGAGTGGCGAACCGTGTGACGTCACGATGGTGAAATGTTCACGCTCAATTTGGCGGGAAAGTTGTCCGATATATTTAACAGAAAGTTTGCCGCCAAATTTAGCTGGAAAACTTTACCCTTGTGACATCATACGTGGCGCCACGCGTCATGTCATTATGGGAAACATCCCATAGCGCAACGCGCGGTTACGCCGATGGCGATGGCGACTCCGCTCAACCCGGAAGCGGGAGCCTAAGAGCTGCGCTCTAAATTTTCCACCCCAGGTAAAACGGCCTTTTCTTCATACACGCAGACTAGCAGGTTAGCAATCAAGTTTTGCAAAGGCAAACATTTCAATCTCACTCCTCGAATATTATAATTTGTGATTTGGTGTCAAATTAAACTAATCACGTATGACACATTTCAGCACTTGAACGTAATATTCCCAGGATCAGCAAAAGGCCCTTGTCAGAATCGCACAGGCAGTACAAGTTAAACATGTCCACGCTTTTTCCTGTTGGAGATTGGATCTATGCTAACCTTTTCCTTAAACCACCGACGCAGGACTCACGGGGGTATTGCATGAGATAGCCCGAGTTGGACATGCTCACGCATCGCCCACGTGCAGCCAACCTCTGAGCTAACTCTGACCCTGCATTGCCCTAGGTGGAACCCATTGGGGCATTGCAAGGGCAGCCCAAGTTGTGCATGCTCATGCGGGCCCCACCTTCGTGCTAACTCTGTCCCCGTAAAGACGAGGTGGGTTCCACGGGGCAGCGCACGGTCAACGTAAGTCGGGCATGTCTCTGCGATGCCCCGGAGAGCTCATCTCCGTGCTGCCATTGCACCCCGTTAAGCCGAGTTTGGGCCCACGGGGATTGCACAGGTAGCACTAGTTGGGCATGCCCACGTGGTGCACCCGTTGACCCGAGCTCTGAGCAAACTCTTCCCCGATGGTCGAGGTGGAGCCCAGGTGGGCTTTGCACATTCAGCCCATGTTGGGCATGCCTACGCTGTGCCCCCGTGCAGCCCACCTCCATGCTAACTCTAGCCATATAGCCTAGGTGGGGCCGACGCGGGCACTGCAAGGCCAGCCGTAGTTGGGCATGCACACGCGACGCCCACATGGAGACCACCTCTGTACTAACTCTGCCCACGTATAGCAAAGTGGGGCCCACGGGGCATTGCACAGGAAGCGAAAGTTTGGCAGGCCTACTCTCTGCCAACGTGCAGCCAATTTCATGCTAACTCTACCCTGTATAGCCTAGGTGGGGCCGACGCGGGCACTCCAAGGCCAGTTCAAGTTGGGCATGCACACGCGACGGCCACGCGGAGACCACCTCTATGCTAACTCTGCCCACGTGTAGCCAAGGTGGGGCCCACGGGGAATTGCACAGGAAGCCCAAGGGGAATGGCAGAGGAAGCCCAAGTTTGGCATGCCTACGCTGTGCCCCCGTGCAGCCCACCTCCATGCTAACTTTACCCCATATAGCCTAGGTGGGGCCGACGAGGGTACTCCAAGGCCAGTTCAAGTTGGGCATGTACACGCGACGCACACACGGAGACCACCTCTATGTGAGACCCACGGGGCATTCCACAAGAAACCCAAATTGGGCATGCCTACACTGTGCCAGCGTGCATCCCAACTCCATGCTAACTCTGCCGCATATTGCTTTGGTTTGAGCGACGGGGCCATTCGAAGGGCGCGCTCGCTTTGACAAAAACCCGGCGGCGTCTTTCGTTTGTCAGTGCCGGGGAGAAAGAAAAAAAAGGAGGGGGAGGATGACGAGGGCGACGCTTCCATTGGTCCGACGCTCTGATGTCAGCACACAACTTCTCCTCTCTTCTTGGCGCTGACAAACTGACAGACACCGCCGGATTTTCGTCAATACGAACGCTTTCGTTTTCGTCAGTCACACTCACAGCTGGTGCGGAGCCATGGAGAGAGGAGGAAGCGCCGCGCAACATCTGCTTAAATAACAAAGCCGTAGTGCTTAATGAGATGGCGTCATCAGAGAAATCCAACGCTGGACACATATTGGAAGTGAGTGCTGCGTCAGCGCTCGGCTTCGAATCAAGTTCGAGCTTAACGTTGAATCAATCTTCCAGTCCAATTAGAGCCCAGCGTTGGCCTTCATTGATGACGCCATCTTATCCAGGAATACGTCTTGAATATCTAGGACGGTGTCACGCCGTGGCGCTGTGGATTTCGGTCGTGCTCTGTTGCCGCTCTGCCGTTGCCAGTCTTTATTCGCTATGGGTTTTCGTAGTAGCGGTGCGTCGGCTTTGATATGTGGGTGTAGTTAAAACGATGGACTCAGTTCACTCCATGAGTGATATAAATGCGGTTTTTCCAGGAGTGCTATGGATGTGGCGTCGACGTACTTTGACACGTAGTGTTTAGAAAAAGGTGAACAAAATTACAGAAAGATCTATTGGTTGGCTCTTAGGAAAGCCCTTAGCATGACCCTTGGGAAACGTCACACATTTCCCTTTGCGAAACGCTAACACTGACAACGTGTCGAGGACAAAAAAAAAGGCAGCAACAATAAATGAAGCAAATCACAAAGCCAAAAAGAAAGCCAACAGAGAAAAGCGAAGGGGCCAGAGTCAGCCCTTCCGAAAAGGGGACGTCTGTGGCGTATCCAAGGTCATGCTAACGCATTCGCTAAAAATCCTGCAATAGATCTTCGTTTTCTTTTTTTTTTTTACTCCTGCTGGCGAAACAAAAGAAGAAAGAAACAAGTGTAACTTCATTTATATATCATTGCACTTAAATAAATTCGAGGGTACACAAAAAATAACATTAGACATTCTAATCAGCACTGTGGATGGCATAGTTTGGTACGCACAAATAATTTTACTGCGGTTCTATTTCTACATAGGGCTCATTCCAGTTCATTTTTGTTAAAAGATGTATTGAAACCCTAAGTTTTTTTTTTAAGAAATACTTTCTGAAGTCTAAGAACACGTGCGTTCAAAATTAAGATATCTCAAGTCTAAGAAACGTTATTCTGACTGGAGGCAACTATTGCCTCGAAATCGAAAGTAAACGCGGTAGAATGAAGAAAGCAAACATAATATAGATGAGCCCTATTCGCGCAGTGAGATATTTTAATCAACCTCAGAGCTTCAACTGCCAGCGTATATTATATTTACCTAACCCCGCATCGTATCCCCGATTTCACTCTGCCTAATGATCACCAGAAGGAAGAGAAAATCAATGAAGGTGAATAAACTCCAGTTCTGAGCACCAGAGTAGAAAGCTCATTTATAGCGCGAAGAACCAAAAGGAAAATACAAAGCTTAATTTTAGAGTATAACTCATGAACAGGAAATAATCCTTCGGTGCGGTTGAAACTAATACTAGGAGTTTGTATCATAATTTAAGTTAACTCGAAAAAAAACAAAAAAAAAACTTCCCGGAACGTCTACGCCAGCATCAGTATGACGTGAAAAAGAATAACGTGCAGGGTAGTGCGCTGGCAGAACACGTCCAAAAAGAGGGTAACACGATTGGATTCATCAACTGCTCTATTCTTGGCACGGAAAGAAACTGGCGAAGACGCCTTCTATTAGAGTCCTGGTACATTCAGAACACCGGAAATAACGTCAACCGGTCAGCTGGTACACTGCCAAGCGCCTACGTGTATGGTTTGCGGTGCATCACGCGAGTCGCTACGAACCATAAAGCGCGTGCAGATACAACGGCCGCTTTAAAGAAACCAACGACACCGGGCAACTTGCAAGACAACGACAAGGACAAGAACAGTCACCCGTAATCAAGGGGCCGAACTGGCCTTGAAACGTCAGGCTCCGTGTCAATTTTAGTGGTTAGAATTTTCCTTTCAGTCATTGGCATTCCTAACCAGGTGGATGTCCACCGAAAGGTTTACGTTTAATCATTTAAATGTACTTTCTGGTTTAATATTAATTAGCTTACTCTAGTCTAACTTCTCTATTTTTTTCATTTTCATGTTTATTCGATTTTGTTCGAGTTAAGTACACAGGCAGAAATACATCCAGATGGACGCCGAAACGGTAGAAATCTTTCAAAGCAAGCTCATGGAAACCCTCTATATTTCTGGTGGGTTGTACTTCTCAAGCTGAGCATTTTAAATATGAAAAAAACGTGTACGTAAATGAATCGTGCAATGCATATTGTACATGCCTTGAGAATGATTATTTGTTTGTGTTAGTTTCTACTTAAAACTCTTCCTAGCATCGAAATGGCGCGTACTCAAATGTTTTGGGCTCTGCGGCGTTGTGACTGTTTCTTATTTACAGAGTACTTACTTAAAGCAGAGAGCTCGGCTTGTGCTCTATCTGTTTATCATTTTATGCAACAGATAGTGTTCTTGAATATGAAACTATAATCGTTAGTATTCGTTAGTATTCATTTTTATTTAAAAATAAACTTACCTCGCAGTTCTAGGTTCTAGATGACTAAATATGCAATTCCGTTTACATGTTCATTCGTAAAAACAGACAAATCTCGTAAGTACCCGCAATTCTCCTGGATGTCTTATGACGGCAGGCGAACATTCGTAATAGAAGGAGCTGCTTTCAAATGGAATGTGAAATCTCTAGAAACAAAATATTGCGTGGCGAATTAGTGGAACCTACGCTTTTAAATGGCAACCGGAATTAAGCCGATATACCAGAGCGTCTTTTTTATTATTTTGCTCAGGCTGCATGCAAAATTACCTAAATAATAAAAAAAATATTCATATCGGCATGGGAAGCGCTAACGAAGCAACAACTGTTTTAGCAGAGATGATTGTAAAACAAATCAAACTTCAATGTTTGGGTATGGGAATTTTTTTTTTTGGGGGGGGAGGGGGTAAATGTATGGAAGGTTTTCGCCCATGTCGTAGAGTTTATAATATTTCCACTCCAAACTTTAATCCATTTCTGGGTACAGTACTTTTAAACAAGGCTCCGGTCAAATGCGGTTTTGCCGCAAAATCTACCATCAGTTTGGTGCGAAGCGCTATCCGGTTTCAAAATAAACTGCCAAGGAGGAAATGTACCAATGCCTTTCAGTTCTGTTATCTTCTTTTTTCTTCTTCAATCTGCTCATCGCCTTCTACTTCCCCTCTTACTTACATTGTAGAAATTAAGCTCAAGCACTCTAGCCTTTTGTCGAAAAATCGCGCCCTCCAAGAAAGGTGCTTTGGTCGGCTGGCTCGTTAGCCGTGTCCAAGAATTCACTATTCAAAGAACAATTCCAGACAAAGCTTTTGCGTTAAGACCCTTTCCTTGCCACGCGGTTATTCACAGAGATATGATATCGCATGCTGACGGGTTCACTGTTTCAGAGCGCGGCGAAATCTTTAAAGACGATCTTAGTTGTTTGTTAACGGGCCGAGATGGCAACCACTTTGGCTAAGATAGTACTTTCTTCACTCTTGCAATCACAAAATTACCGGGCTTGTGCCAGAGAACAGCTTGTTCTCTATTGGCGACAACGGTGTGAACGATTCGGGCATTTTCGCTGCTTGTTGAACGTTTCTCAACAACAGGAAAGCAAATACGACAGCTTAAATAAGCTACTACCACCATTAAGACGTTAGTGGTCAATATGATAATTGACCGAGAATGGCATATTGCATTTTTAGTTACTGCCGGCGTTTTCACAAAACGCCAACCAAAACTTTCGGTTGAACATTGGACACAGCACAAAATAATTTATGCCATTCCACTCAATGCCAATGCTCATATTTATGTAGGTAGATAGAGCTTGGTATAACTGAGCTTCTAGTTAGTTTTCCCTAATTAATAGTTTATTAAA
The DNA here is from genome assembly GCA_037355805.1 of Ixodes ricinus. NCBI lineage: Eukaryota > Metazoa > Arthropoda > Arachnida > Ixodida > Ixodidae > Ixodes > Ixodes ricinus. The sequence goes on along the minus strand of JAZHYW010003576.1, from coordinate 3,281 downwards.
TGATAAACAAATGTTGTCACGAATAAAGTCGCAGGTTAATATAAAATCTGAAAAAAAAAATTTTAATAAGGCAAACTACTACCTAAAATATTCGAACATAAAGAATAGGGTATCACGCATATTTCGTCCGCGTCTGAAGGCCGGCTGTACCGAAGCAGCGCGCTACCGTCGCTCTGAAACAAGCAGAACGTGATTAGGAAGGTTCTGAGCAAGAATAAACGTTGACAGCCGAGAATGGGCTGGAACGTTCGGAAATATTATATACCAATAAACAAAAGGACCGGGCTGAACGGAGTTGGAACCTAGTTCCCCGGTGTGGATACCTCCTGCGTCCTCCCCTTTGCCACGCACGCTGCAATATATGGCTCTATAGACCCTTTGCTGTTTACAAACATGACCTGCCGCTTGCGTCCCAAGCGACTTCCGGTCGCACCGTTTTTGCAAGACTGTTGAGCTTGCTTATGTCACCAGTGCTAGAAACCATAAATGCCACATGGAAAACAAGGTTGGAGATTACACAAGGGCCTTCGGCTGTACAACATTACATCTTCGATGCGGCAAGTTTGTTTACTAGAATACCTGGAAACATTTTAACAGATCTTGAAGTCCTTCAGTCTTTAGGCGTTCACTTGGAGAATTGGTGGTTAAAAGTTTCATCTACATTTCATGACAGCTGTGTCAAGGTAACATTGTTGATTAATTTTTATATACCGGAATTTCCCTTGGACGTCAAAGACTGGAGCAGCGACCTGGTGTTGTTTCGCATAAAATGGTTCTATACAGAAACTTGGGGGCGGGCGCCAAAGAAAACAACGAAATCGGTCGGAGCCGGTGTGAAGCCTAGTAGTTTCAAAAACGTTTCCGCATATGTCACATGGCAGAAGGCTAGGTGAGTGAAAATGCGGATGATTGGAAATGAAGTCTACATGCACGCCTCCATGTTAGTCGTGTTCCGCACCACCGGAATTTGCAAGCACTTCCTCGAAATCATGGTAAAATTTATTGATTAAGCGGTTCTTGTGTACGGCCCAGCGATGTTTTTCCCTGAAATTGTGTTTTATTTTCGCTAAGTGGAATGGTTCTTCATGCAAAAATAATTTTCGAACTATTAACATGAAATGGTATTCTAGTACTTAGAATAAATACATCCCATGATAGTGACGAACCATATCTTTCTTTACAGCGACGTAAATATAAAATTATAGAATCGAATATAACATAATATTGTCATCAAAACACTTGATCTCTCCACTACGTTTCAGAATGCCTGGAATGCCATCATACGAAAATCAGTTCAGTTAAATTATGATTTAAGTCTTTAAGAGCAAAAACAATAAGGCGGCTTACGGCTTGAAAGCCATTAGTGGCCAAGTCACGTTCGGCGCCGTTCATCCGGCAGTTCATTTCTGGGCCCGAGGAAAATGTGTGTGTGTCTGACTTTAGGTTTCGTGCCTTGCCCCTACTGCGGGTTTCGCAGTACGCAACTACGAGCCTTGTTGTGCGTTTTCCCAACTTTCTATGTTCATCAGACAGTATTGTATATTGATGTATTGTGTTTTGCTTGCTTACTGGTCCCAAATACAGGAATTTTAAGTTTCGTAGGCCAACTGGTTTTTAAAGGGTATGCCAGACGAGGAGCCATGGATGGGCCACACAATCCAGGTAAAGTTCGACACTCACGGCTGCAGTCTAAAACTTGTTCGTATTATTGGTGAATTAAGAAGTACAAATTCCAGTATATTTTCGTTATAACGCTTTTTTGTATTCTTGACGACACCCTGAATTTTCCGGAAAACGTCCTAAAGAGGTGAATTATATATATATTTGGTACGGGAAGTTTTGAAGCGGGATTGCGAATTGAGCACCGTTTTAGTAGGTGAATAAGTTCCTCTTAAATTATCCACACACATTCGAGCGTGTTTAAGAGTACAGATGCGTTAAAAATGTAAATAAAAATATCATAATAAATTTTAATATTTTGTTTTTAAACACGCTACTGTAATAAATCTCTAAAAAATATGTTTTAGTAGTAAGCGAATACAAACAAATATATATTTAACCAATATATTTTATGAAAAAATGAGGTACAGTGTTTCCTAAAAGAAATGCTCAATATTGAACATTTATACGAACTACCGAGTTAAAAAAAACACAGGAACTCATAAAGGTGATCGCTCTAAAAGTATATGCTTAACGTTTATACATAGTAGAGAAAACTCACGACAAACGAGCAATGTTAGAAAAGCAGTTTTACTTTCAAAATTAAAAATATAATTTTTTGATTGGGATCCATTGCTTAGTATTGAAAATATTGCAAACTATTAAATTTTTCAAGCAAAAAAGAAATGTGTGGTCTTGAATGCATACTTCACATATATGTTGTCGCGGATGCAAAAAGGCTAGACAAACCTAAAATTAAAAATGAAGGTTTCATTGGCAAGATTTTGTAAGAAACAAAAAAAAAAAAAAGAACCGAGCGGCAAGAAAGCAACTGTGAGAGTCGAGCTGTATGCATTACAGCTGGCTAGAGCGAAAGTACTTGAGGCAAGGTCACACTGGACTCCCTATTTACTACTCTCGGTATCTTGAATACTCAGCCTAGAATGTTCGAGCGTCGAGCATTCAACAAAAAAAAAAGGAAAGAAAGATGAAAGATGTGTTAAATTTACAAAGCACATCTTTTTTTTTTCTAATTCAGGTCCAGTCTTAGCATTTCACCTACTGCAAAGTGCTAAAATGAATAGAAAAGAAGAACCAAAAAGGCGTTCAGCACAGAAAATACATACTTAACAGTTGTGCATAGTTTTGAATTAAAAAAAAAGCAAGCAAAATCTGAGAATCGCGGTTTTTAATGCCTTTTTTAAACCTCACTCTAAAAAGAAAAAGGTGTATTCTTACACCCTTTGTCCCATATAATATACCCCAAAACTTCAGTTCGACGAACAGCGCACTGACGTCGACCTGACGGTACTAATTTTACGAAAGGTTTTGATAGCCGTGTGTTACAGTTTATTTAAAATAGCTAATGTACGTGTTATTGACTGGAAAAAAAAATCGGGGTTTCCTTGGCCCAACTGCAAAACCTCAGTGTTTTCTTCCTTTCGTCTTTGATACGTACTTTAGCTATTTAATAAGTTATATCGCACCGTTATCAAGCGCCTCGTAAAATTTGGGGCCGTCTGTTCGACTATAGTGCGCTGTACGTCCAGCTACAGTTTTGGGATGCATTACATGCGACAAAAAGGGTGTAAAGTGATCCTCTTTTCTTTGACACAGTGTAT
>JAZHYW010003575.1:0-77539 GCA_037355805.1 Ixodes ricinus | reverse complement strand
AAAAGATTGAAAAATAATGTGCCTCGGTCTGCTCCAGCGTTAGCATTGCAGACTTAATCCAATTGAAAATAAATAAAAGTGGTAGAGACCAAAAAGATAATTTAAAGTATGAAGCCAATTGGTATTAAAAAAATGATCTAACTCTTAGCGAGACCACCGCCAGGGGACCGGGCCCGGTTTGATCAGCGGCGTTTTTTTTTTGTTATTAATTGCGTTTCTCCTTTTCCCCCTCTTCCTTCTTGTCTAACAGTGTATTCTCGTTGGTCCATCTTCTTAGTGGTTTGTACAATCTTCTTATTTCTTGTTCTTTTCTTCTTTTCTGTAATCTTCTTTTCTTGTCTTGTTTCTGATCTTTCTCTGTTGTTTGTCCGTTCTGGTGTCTCCGTGGGTGCCCTCATTGGATTTTCTGGTTGGTTCTCCTTCTGAAATGTCATGTATGTAGTTAGTGCCCCTCCCCCCTCCCCCGTGTCTAGGCGTTCTTTTCCTTCTCTCTGCTGATTGGGTGTTGTTGGTATTTAGACTAGGAATCATTGACTTTTTTATTTTTATTTTTTTGTTTATTTATTTATTTTTTTTGGTGTGGGGGTCGGTGAGTTGGAGGGAGCAGGAGGGGGAAGTAGTCACGATTGACTGTATTGTTTTTCCGTTCCCCTTTGATTACCTTGTTATTTTTTCACTTTACTTTTCCCTTTTCCCTTTCCTACCGTTGTATTCCCTGTTATTCTGTTTCCCATCTTTTGGTGGTTTACCTAAGTTTTGAGGTGGGTATATATATATTTTTTTTTTCATTTTTCCCCTTCCTTTTCTTTTTATGGTTTGTTGGTTCTGTTTGATTTGTTAGATGAGACGTGTTTATGTGGTGGTTGTTTTGAGTTTGTTTTTTTTCCCATTTTTTTTGTTACCCTTCCCCCCCTAAAAAAAATAAAAAGCAAAAAGGACGAGAGTGTCTTTCTCTTTCCCCCCCTTTTTTTAGATTAAAGTAACAAGAAAGTTTTCCCTTTTCCCCCCTCTTTTTTTTCCTTCTCCCCTTTCCTTTCTTCTTTCCCCTTTTTTCCCCCTTCCTTTCTTTCATGGAAATTGGAGGAAGCGTGCAGAGGAATGGGAAGGTCCGGGTACCGTGTCTCACGGACCCCGAGGTCTCCGACCCGTGGTTTTGGGTCTCTCCGTGCCCAACCATCATCGTCCTAACGTCGGCCCACAGGTCGCTCCTTTTGGGATGTGTGTCCTCCTCAATTTTTTTTCGTTTTTCTTTTTTCCTTTTTTTCTTTTCCCCTCTATTCTTGTTATGACGTTTTGCCCTACTAGGGCTCCCGCTTTCTGGCCCGAGGACGTAGCCCCGGGTCGCGGGTGTACTGCACCGACGTCCCCAGTGGCTAGTCGGTGGACCCGAGGATGCCGGTTTACTGCACCTCTGACTCGACCTCGTTGGTTGGTATTCCACGCCGTGACACATCTACCCTATCAGGGCGCTCGCGGCCCGGCCCGAGGGTGGAGCCCCGGGACACGGGTGGGCAACGCCAGTCTCCCCGGGGAGGAGTTGGCGATCCCGAGGACGCAGGGTTGCTGCACCTCCGCCGTGGCCTCAGTTGGATGGTATCCTGTTTTTGTTTTCCTTTCTTTCCTCTTCCCTTTTTCTTTTCTTCCTTTCCCTTTCCCTTCTTTTTGGAGGGAGCCCCGGAGTCCCTCCCTAAAGGGTCCCTTCGCCTATGTTTGGCGGTGTCACCTCGCGGCGGGTTTGCTTGGTTCAATTCGTCCCTCGCTTGCTTTTTCCCCTTTCCTTTTCCCTTTCTTTTCCTTCTTATTTTTTTCCTTCTCTCTTTTTCTTTTTGCGATATTTGTTTGCCTCGTACTTCCCCCCACTTCCTCTCGTCTTTTCTTTCCTTTTTCCCTTCCCTTTCCCTTCCCCTTTTTTCTGTATTAGGGGAGAGTAGCCTCTCTCTCTCTCTACATTTCCTTTACCCCTTCCTTTTTTATGATGGTGTTGTAGGTGTATTATTTATTAGGATGACTATTTCTTCAAGAAGTTTAATAGTGTTTTCGTTTTGTATGATGTCGACTTTTGTTTCATTAGTAATTCCAGTTGGATGTATTTTTTTGAATGAGTCGCTTAGGTTTTTTGTGATGGGGCATCTGTTTATATAGTGATCAAAGTCTGAGATTTCTACTCCACATTGACATGTGCTGTGTTGGTTCCTGTTTATTTTTTTTAAATAATAGGGGAATTTTCCATGATTTGTTAGTAGTTGTGTTTGGTAATGGTTTGAGGGGAAGTAGGAAGGGATTGAGTATATTGTTTTTATCCAAGTGTTAAGAATTGATTCAGATCCCCGCTCCGTCCATCTCCGATTCCAGAGTTCCCTTACTCCAAACTCTATTGTCTTATTTACTGCTTTTTTTATATTTTTAGTTCAGTTTCTATACCTGATGTTCTGGCTTCGTTTGCCAATTTGTCGGCGTAGTCGTTCCCTGTTATGTTTGAGTGGCTTTTTATGTGGAAGAGAGTTAGTTGATGAGTTTGCTTGAATTTTTCAATGAGTTTCTTGATTTTAAAAACTAATGGGTTAGCATTGTAGGGATTTTGTATTGCACTGAGTGAGGAAAGGCTGTCTGAATAAAGTGAAAATGATGTTTTGTCGGGGATTGTTATTGCTTTGCTGAGGCTTTTAAGAATAGCTACTAGTTCTGCATCAAATATTGTGGCATATTCAGGAAGTTTAAATTTTTCGAATTCGACTATGTCTTCACTGTTATTCATAATGAGGTAGGCTGCCCCTACACTGTTGGGAGTGAGAGATCCGTCGGTATATATTTTGTATTTTGATGGTGGGCCGTCGTAGTTTTCCGTCTTTTTAATGAATGGAAATGCAAGTAGTTTTGCAGGGTGGGTTTTCCATATGTCTATTTTTTGCTGTGTTTTGGAAGTTTTGAATTGAATATCGTTTATCTTGGTATCTATTTTATTTTGGAAGATGTTAAACAAAGCTACCTCTTTGTCCAGGGCAAGATCAATAGGTTTTAGATTTGTAAGTATGTTTAGGTTTCGATTGCTTACTGTCTTGTATGCTTTAGCTATCTTTATCATTGGGATTCGCTGGACAGAAATAAGTTTTCTTAATAGATGAGAATTGTTTTTGTTTTTCCAGTATACTGGCGCTCCGTAGACTATTGATCTTTCTATTGATCTAATATATATATCTCTAAATTGTTTGGGTTTGATTCCCCATTTTATTCCAGAGAAGGTTGCCAATTTGATTGTGTTTTGGTAGGTTTTAGTCTTGAGGTAGGTGACATGTGGAAGGAAAGAGAGGTTTCTGTCAAATATGATTCCTAAGATTTTTAGTTCTTCAGTGTGCTTGATACTTGTTCCTCCAAATTTTATAAGCGGTGGTCGTTTTTTGTAGTAATTTCCAATGGTAAGAAATTTAGATTTTTCTTTATTGAATTTGACTCCTACTTTGGTACTCCATTTGTCTATTTCTTCGAGAATGGTGTTTGCTCTTTGTTCAATTTGTCGTCTAGTTTTACCTCTTACTACTATTGTTAGGTCGTCGGCAAAGGCTTGCAGGTGGGTGTCTGCGGGCTGTGGAGTCTCGAGAAGGGTTGAAACAAGGATGTTCCAAACCAGTGGGCTCAGCGGTGAGCCCTGTGGGCTTCCTATTGGTGATGAGATTGTTAGGTTTGTTGAGACAAGGTTATATTTGATTATTCTGTTGCTTAGTATGGTCTGAAGTAATGTGTATAAATTTTTGGGAAGTTTGTATTCTTTGAGTTTGGTCAGGACATGGGGGATCCATATTGAGTTAAAGGCATTAGCTATGTCTAATGATATTAGTATGGATTTCTCGTTTAATGATTGGTTTTCTTTTAGTACCTCTTTTATTTTAAGAAGGGCCAATGTGGATGATGTCCCCCGCGTGAAGCCGTATTGGTGTTTGTTGAGGAATTCGTTTGTGTATAGGTAGTAGTAGATGCGGTTGTTAATTAGCTTTTCGAGTATTTTTCCAAAGATAGAATTGATGCAAATTGGTCGATATGTATTTGCTTCGTCGAGCGGTTTATATTTTTTAGGAATGAGGATGGTCCGCGATTCTTTCCAGATTGTTGGGTAGTAGCCATATTCAAGACAACCGTTAAGGATTTTGTGAAATAATTCTTTGTGTTTTCTAAAGAGGCATTTTATTATTGAGGTTGTTATGTTGTCTGGGCCGGGAGTGATCCTTGTTGGAATATTTTTTATAAGATTTTCTATTTCATTTATCTCGAATGGGATGTCGTCTTCTGTTTCGGGAGGTTCTAATGAGAATGCCTTGATCCGTATTTCGTTGCTGTTATAGTTTTCCGGGTTATCGCGTGGAAAGTGGGTTTGGAGTATTGTTTCGATTGATTCCTCGAGTGATTTAGTATAAGTTCCATCGGTCTTTTTAATGGCCGGTATTGTAATCTGTTTTTTTAGTTTATCGAATGCCATTTTGTAGGGTATATCAAATAGGTTCTTTTTTATTCTCTCGGTGCAGAACTGTCTCCATGATTCGATTTTGGCTTTCTTAATATTATCTTTGTATATCTTGTGTGCCTCTGAGTAGGTTTTTTTGTATTGGTCTCTTAGATAGTTACTACATTGTTGGTACCTGCGTCTGAGGGCTCTTGTTCTTTTCCTTTCGATTTCAAGCTCTGGTGTCCACCATAGGTTTTGTTTTGTGGTTTCTTTAACCCTTTTCGAGTGCTTTTTATATAAGTCTTGTATTTTATTTAGTAATGTGTTGATTAGGTGTTTTAGACTTATTTCTGAGGTTATTGTTTGTGTTTTAGATTCTTCAATCCATCTGTCTTGGATGAGGTCTTCGATAAGCTTTAGTTCGCCTTTTTTGGTTAATTTTTGTATGTTTTTCCTGATTGAGTTGAAGAGTTTTATTTGAATATAGTTATGATCGCTTTCTGGGTCGCTAAACTCGTCAAACACAAAGTTGGGCACGAAGTTCGCAGAGCGTGCTGATTGGACACTCGCGACGTTGGCGTCACGCGGGACGAGATGTCAATCATCCAAGCTCTCTCGGTGCTCGAATTCCAGCGAGAATGTTAGGCACAAAGTTGTAGCGAGCTTCATCGGAGCGCGCGCGAGCAACACCGTGGGGCCAGCCGATTGAACGGGCTGCACTGATGACGTCGCGCCTTCGTGTCCCTACATCCCTACGCCGCGATAGAATCAATGAAACGTAGATTGTACCTAGGCGGGCTGTAAATACTCTGAACTTTGTCGCCGCAAGATTGTCGTTTGTGGAAGTTATTGGTGACGACAAAGTGACGTTTCACAACTTTGGGAAGGAGTTATTTGAGGCCAAAATCTTCGCTTCGGAATCGAGGCGAAGATTAAACTTTGTGATATTGTGGAGCCGTGCGCGGTGTATGCGGTCTTAGAGCTCATCTTCCGCCACTGTTAACAACGCCACCGGGGTCACCCACAAGCGTTATGTATAGAGAAGTCGGTAATGTCTGAGAGATGAGGGGGCGAGGGGGGATGGCGAGGAAAAGCCGTGGAACGGGGAAAAAAAAGGTATAACCAACACAAACACACACTCAAATAGGGGTAAGGAAGGGCCATAGAAATTGTTCGGGAGAGAGAGAGAGAGAGAGGATGGGGTGATAGTAGTGAAGAAGGGGATATCCCTTCCCCCGAATTCTTAGAGCGCAACTCTTATGCGCCCGTTTCGGAGCTTGATCGGCGTCGCCGTCGGCGTAACCGCGCGCGCGTTGCATTATGGAACGTTTTTTCACTAAATTTAGCGGGGAAGTTGACGTCACGTAATTTTAACATCAATTGAGGTTTCCCGCTAAATGAGTGAGAGCAAGCAGGATAGGAAGAGGCAGGGGGGGTGAGGGCCACCCTCCCTTCCGTACCCTCCCCCTCCTCCTCCTCAAGAGCTGCGCTTTAACGGACATTACAGAGAACTGCAAACGTCTGTCATTTTTTTTTTATTACAACTCTTTGAAATGTTATAGTCCGGGGCTGGGGCAATATCCCCTCCCCCCCCCCCTCCCCCTCTTTTACCCTTATGCCTTTTGCGCTCCCTTTTTCGACGCCACTTGGGGGGGGGTGAATCGCCCCCTCCCCGTTCTTCTGTTTCGACGACCCTGCTTAGAGGCGTTCTAACTGAGCGATGACGAGGAACAGCACAGCGTGCAATTTTCGAAATTATGGTTCTAGAGATTCTGGAATTAAAACGGGGCGTTCCATGAACTTCCTCAGCGGCCATGACAGACTTCAATCGAGAGGTCGTGCCAGGCTCGTTGTGTGCAGGCGCGTTCAGTGACGTCCTTTTATAGTTCATAACTCTGACGTCAGGGTCAGATTTATCAGTTGTGAACGACAAATTTGATGGTGCGTGTTCGAGTCGATGCAGAAAAGTTTGGTTGTGTACGAAGAAAAAGCTTGGTAAGACTCGCGTTCTCGAAACATCACCGTCAATATTGACAAACTGACATTACTTTTATTTCAGTTGATGAATGCAGAATTAATCCCAGTTTGGCTAATCTTTGAAAGTCTAACATAAAATTATTTTATCTCCCGCTGATGGGGGACAACTGCCTGGATAAATCCGTCCAAAAGTGTGGACAATGCTACTCGGCTGGTTGTTATCTTGCCACGTCGGGCTACACTCTGATCAAATTCAAAAGGCCGAGATAATGTATGACGACAGGGACGTTTTTTAGTAAATTTGCTTATCGGCGGATATAAGAACGATGCCAGACTATCAACTTTGACAAGGGTCAGATTTAGAATGCAATTACCTGCCTCCATTAAGTTTTTTTAGAGACCATCAGCGCCTGTTGATAATCTTCATCGTGACATTATATGTACGAACCACGTTCGTCTCCGCGTGCTTTCAGTTCTTCAGCTCGGCGCCTAGGGAGTAGTAGGATTTTTCGCCTCTACACGAAAACGTCAATAAAGATATACGGATTCATGGTCAGAGAAAGAAACTCGCAGCAATCTCTTTTCAGCTCCTCCTGCCATGTCATAACACAAAGAAAGTTGAACACGAGTTTAGTTGACCCTAGCGTTTCGTTTAGGATGTTCCATGAGTCGATGTTGGCAAAAAGGTTTTGGTTTGTTAATGTGAGGTCAATCCAGCTTTTACCGTTTGGTGATACGAATGTTGGTGGAGAATCTGTGTCATTGACTGGATAAAGTTCTTTTTCGAGGATGAAGTCCCCTAGGAGCTCTCCCCGGTCGTCCAGTCTGTCTCCCCCCATGTTGGGTTTTTCGCGTTAAAATCCCCAAGAATAAGGATTGGAAGCGAATCGAATTTTTCCGTGATTTGTGTTATATTTTCTAATGTTACCTCAATATCGTCATTGGGTGGTGCATAAACGTTAATTATCATGAAGTCTTCTTCTTTTGTGGTTAATCTAATTGCGATGATGTCGCGTTCTGCTTTTTCGATGTGAATGTCGAATATGTTGTTGTGGATAACTATTGCAGTTCGTGGTTTTTCGGTCGATTGAATAATTATGTCCTTCATTGAGAATCCTATAATTTTGTTTTTGGAATAGTAAGGTTCTTGAATACAGGTGATGTGATTTTGTAAATTTGGTAGATTTATTTTGAGGTGTTCGGTAGCTGTATATGAATGGTTTAGATTTATTTGGATTATGTTGATAGGAATTTTTGGTCGTTCTCTGTTGTTGTGTTTTTTTCCCTGTCTATTTTCACTGCCTTCCGCGTTGGAACTCTCTTCCATCTCTTCTATTTCCTGGGTTTTTCGACTTTCTCCCTGCCGTATGTTCCCATTCGAATGAACGTCTGATTGCTGATTTCCTTTAAATTTAGCTGTTCGATCGAATGTGAATAAAGGTGTTTCTTAGGATTTTTTTCTCCTTTTTTTGTATTTCTCTAATCATAGTTTATTTTCCGGCGTGCCTTTTCGATTTCTGCGTTTAGCGTAGGACATGTCCGGTCGTAGAAAGAATGGTTGGTGTGGAGGTTTGTGTTTTCCGATTGGTTTCTGTCCGTGCAGGCGGGGCATCTGTTTGGAAGAAGCTGTCCGGATTTGTCAGTTTCTCCTGGGCACAGTTTGTAGTTGTGTGGTCCGGTGCATTCTGAACATCTAGTTCGCCCCTGGCAGCCTCTTTCATTGTGTCCATACCTACAGCACTTTGCGCATCTAGGTGTGTAGATGTTTTCCCTAGCTGGGCATGTGGTCCATCCTATGAGAAGGAATTTTAGAGATGTGGTCACGGTGAAGAAGGAATTGGAGTCAAAATTATTAAGAAGTTGCTTCAAACGGACAAATCAGGAAGTGTTTGGTGTATTACCGTTGCAGAATTTTCAGAAGAAGGCGGACAATGCATTAGGGTTGTTGTTCCACGAATGGGATGGTAACATGGCAAAACTAAGGAAGGGTTTGTGCGGTTTTAAAGAGGAGAACAAGGACGAAGTGGTAAAGAATATAATGAGTCAGTCTAGGATGGGCTATGTTTAAAGATTTTTTCTAAAAGACCATAAAGTGGAGATGCCCCTTCAGTGGTAATAAATGAAAACGGAACGTGGCAAAAGGTTGTTTCAAAGTTTTTACAGCAAGGGCTAGAATACGTCAGGCTTGAAAACTCACTCTCACTAAAAAACTCGGAAGAACTAGTAAACATTTTGGACACTAATCATGGGAGGAAATGCGCACTGTTCTCAATGGATATAAAAGATGCTTTATTACTCGCTGGAGAAAAAAGATTGATGAGCGCGGTGAAGATGCGTTAGAATTAAATCTAGTCAGGTTTCAGTCCGGTTCAGGGTGTCAATTGAAGGGTTCCTCGCGGTGCTGGATCTTTATTTGCAATCAACAGTCATTGAGTACAACGCTTGCAAATATGTCCAGAAGGAAGGCGTATGTATAGGTTCGTCAGTCGCACCTGTTTTAGCGAGATTTACCTCAACTCCTTAGATGCAGCGCTGTCCAAAAACGAGTGAGTTAACCGCAGAGATGTGCTTCGTCAGAAGGTATGTCGATGATATCATTGTGTGCACATTTAAAGAGGCTTATCGGAAGCTATTGAAGCGTTAAGTAAAAGCAGCGGCCCCGGAGTTGCAGTTTACAGTAGAGACACCGAAAGATGATGTACTAGAATTTTTGGACTTACGGATTCAGATAAGCAACGGGCTTTGTTGGGAATATGGCAGGAAACGGTGAAACCGATCCTCCCTAAACAGAGTTGTCATTCGAAAAACGTTAAAGCGGGAATCGCAAAGTCGCTAGTTGGGAACGCGTTGTCAAAATCATGCACTCATTTTTGAGCCAAGCTTTGAAGAACAATGGACAAGACTACAGAATGCAGGTTATGAGGACACTTTTATAAGACGACAGCTTACTATTCAACTCACAGGCAAACAAAACAAGCAGGTCTTAAACAGCCGACGAGCAGTAATTCCGTACTCCACGACATCTCGCACAGTTTGAAGCGCAAGCGCGAAGAAGTTTGGTATAGAAACTGTGTGTACTGCGGATTTTAAGCTTTGCCATCTTACACCCTTTGAATCAGGACAAAAAAGTGCCAGAAGGAGCACCGCGATAAATCAGTTCCGTGTGAAGGGTCAGTGGTATATGAAATACCATTGGAGTGTGGCTTTAAGTATGTGGGACAAACTTCGAGGTGTTTAAATGATAGGCTCACTGAACATAAAAGGAATGTCGGAACAATGCTTCAAACTCCGAGTTAGCTAGGCACTTACAGGAATGTCGCGGTTGTAAGGCTGTTTGGTCAAAAACAGGTAATATGTAAAGAAAAGATGACATGAAACGTGTTGTTCAGGAAACTGTTTGTATTAAGACGTCAGGTAATTGCATCAGCCAGGCGTCTTTGCAGGTTAGGAACGAAGCGAAGCGTTTTGCGGTTGTAAAGCGGCCTTCTATGCTGAACAAAGCAATGAACCTTAGTATCCTGGTTTGAGCGATCCTTTCGAGGCGTCGTTATCGTTTTGGACTTCCTGGTTTTCTTTGTCTTTTGTTTGTATAAAGAGGTTCTGAACGGTAGTTTGCTTTTGTGATGTAGTTCTTATCAAATTTTGTGGAGAGTGCCGTAAACCTTCGGTCCTTTTGTAACTGGTACATTGATGTTAGCGAAGATTAAGGTCAGGTATAAGCCATTGTATAAAGTTGTCCGCTTGTTGCTTTGTCCTCGGTTTCGGGTCTGGTGGTTTGAACTGTGACGGTTGGGAGTCAACGTTGGTGACGTCATTGGAAGCGGAGTATATAAGACGCAGACGCAATAAAGATTTTAGCTGAGTTTGAGACCTTGCCTCTTCTTTTTCTTGTTGCCTCTCTAAATACCTTCAACTTTTCCAACCACAGTCTCAGGTTTTAAGATGTATATATATATTTCTTTCTTTAAGTTGTCTAAAAATGTCTGGCGTAACCTCCACGATGTGAGTTTTGGTTTCTTGTTTGTCGAATGAGATGACGACCCTGATGTCGTCGGGTTCTCCTTCTAGGTGGTTTTGGGTGATGATTTCAGATTTGAGTTCCTCATTTGAGATCTCTCGGTCAACTCCGAGGATGGAGATTTGCGGGTTTTTTTTGACCGAGATCTTAGCTTCGAATTTGTCTCTTGTTTCTGGGTCTCTTTCGATTCTAGCCTGAAGTGTTAGAAGGCCCTCTTTTCTGGAGCTTAGGATGATTGCTCCTCCCCGAATGGGTTTGACCTCTGGGTCGCTCAGCCCGAGCTCGTGTGGAGTAAATTTTTTCAACATCGTCTTGACTGTCAAGTAGGGCTGTGTGTCTGAGCTTGCTGTGCTGTATATTAGGAGGCCGTCTTTTGGTTGGTTTTTGGGGTTTCTGGGTTGCTCAATTTGACTCGCGAGGTGTGGCTCTTTTTGTTGGTTTGTCGCTGTCATTGCTCCGAGGGTGGCCGCGTAGCTTGGCTCCTTTAGTTTTTTTTCTTTCTTTTCTAGTTCTTCCCTAAGGGAGGTGTTCTCGGATGTCAGTCTCCTGACTGTCTCTTTGAGACCCTCGATCATTCCTCGTTTGAAGGCGTTGTCCTCGATGAGTTTAATCGTTAGATTGGTCATCTTTTCGATGGCACTGAGTGTTTTGCCTGTCTTCTTTATGTTTTTTGGATCTGACATTATCTCGAGGAGAGCTTCTGTTAGTTTTCTCTGGAGCTGGGAGAGTTGCTCTCTCTCTGTGGGATGTTCAGCTTCCTGTTCCTCGTTTCTTTGGTCGGTTGTGTTTGTTTTTGTGCATTCCTTTTCGGTGTGTTTACCTGGAATGTTTTCTTTTCCTTTTTCATTTTCGTCTGGTTTTTGGTTTCCCTCGGGTTTGCTAGGCTGCTTGCCCTCTTGGGTGCCTTTTTCTCCCTTTTTGGAGTTTTTGTTTTTCTGTTTGTTTGTTTTCATCTTTGTCCCTTCCTCTAGGGTCCCTTCCTCCTCAAGTCCTTTCTCCCTTTCATCCGTCATGACTTGACTCTCGTGCTGTTTCCCCCCATCCCAGTCTGGGACATCAAACATGTTACATGGTTTCCCCAATAGTTGCCCCCCCCCCCCCGCTTTTTTTTTCTTCTCTTCTTTCTATCCTTTGTTGCTGGTCAGACCGTTAAAGGTGTGTCGAGGCCCCCTGTAAGTGGGTCTAGTGTGCGGACAAGAATCTTCTAGCTTAAAACTGGTTTTTTTTTAAACTAATTCCTTTGAACTGTATTTAATGCGCCAGTCAGATAGAGGGAATTTCATAGCCCGGAATGTTGTTTCCCGCTTTGCTCTAGCTGTAATACTCGATTTTCTATGATTTATCAAAGTTCCAACCAAACCCAGAAAAAAAAAATTTTTTTCTTTAAAATTATTTTTGGTGGATAGCTGATTTAATTTAGAGTCTCCTTACGAAAAATGGTTTCCCTGTATTATCAACGGTTGATTTATTACGAATTTTTGAAGTTTGCCAAAGTTTGGAATTTGATTTTTGTGAAGAGTGAGCTGATTGTGGTTTTGGTTTCGGTTCCCCCTCTATCTGACTGGATCGGGGGAAGTGGGCGCAGCAATATGGCGCCCGATGTGGCAAGATGGCGCCCTCTTAGGGGTCGCCTTCCTATCCTAAGTATGTGCCTATTGCCCTACGCCCCCTACGCGTAGTTTTCTACAAACAAAGATGGCAGCCCCCGTAACTCTCCACTTCGCGACTTTGAGT
This sequence comes from Ixodes ricinus, assembly GCA_037355805.1. Taxonomy (NCBI): domain Eukaryota; kingdom Metazoa; phylum Arthropoda; class Arachnida; order Ixodida; family Ixodidae; genus Ixodes; species Ixodes ricinus. The sequence goes on along the minus strand of JAZHYW010003575.1, from coordinate 65,375 downwards.
GCTTATAACTAACAAACTAATAAAGTTATGACGCAGATTTTTTCCGTGGGTATTATTTGGGGATGTTAGGTTCCGAATTGAGGTTGTTTTTTAAGTTTGGGAGGGTATTGCTTAACTTATTCTGCGTTACACTTTTGGGCGGGAGTTTTTCCCGCCGAAACTCTTTTGGGTTATTTTAGAGAAACTGATCGAGATAATTACGTGAAATTAATATGAGAGGTAGAGATTAATATTATCTAGAATATATTAAATTTTGGTTATCGAGGGGCGAATAGTTTTTTTTTTCTTTTTGATTTACTAGGTTCCCTATGTATTGCTATGGGAAATGTCCCGGGAAGCGGTCGGGAGAAAAACACTTGAAAAGTTACTTTCTAGTCCGAATTTTACTATAAAATTTTAATACGTTCTGGCGGAATAGTTTATGGTTAAGTGTGTTAAATTTGGCACCTCCAGCTGGTCTAAATCCTATCAAAGTTAGAAAAAGGTCGGGAGCTTACTCGGTGGCTGATCCGGTTCGGTGGCCCCCTGGTGGCTAGAGTCTAGACTCGATAGAGGGAAAAGGATACGCGTCCCTTCTAGTGACCTCATTAAGTCTTCGGTAATCAACGCAAAGGCGCGCGGTACCGTCTTTCTTTGGCGCCAAAACTACTGGAAACGCCCAGGCACTCTGCGATGGCCACACCGCCCCCGTGTCCAGCATCTCCTCGAGAGCCGCGTCTAGGAGGGCCCGTTTATGTACGCTTAGTGGTCTAGGATTACACCCCCACGGCCTGGCCTCTCCTGTATCTATCCTATGTTGTAAAACAGTCGTAAGCCCCGGTCTCTCGGTAAACATAGCTGCGTAAAAAATTGTCAAGGTGCAGGCAAGCTGGTGTATGTTCATCATGATGTTTTAAAATCCTGAGACTGGGAAGGAAAATGAAGAAAAATTGTAAGACAGAAAAAAGGGGACAGGGCAAACGTCTCAAACTCAGCTGAGTTTGAGACGTTTGCCCTGTCCCCTTTTTTTCTGTCTTACAATTTTCTTCATTTTCCTTCCCAGTCTCAGGATTTTAAAACATCATGATAGCTGCGTGTTGGGACAAGGCGTTCGCTAACATCCGCCGTTGATCGGCGGGCCCATCGAAAGACGCAATTATCATTTCGACGTTCCCGGACACGGCCGGCGCAGCTAATACCTGCTCCTGATGCGATGCAGCGAGCGAACGTTCCATTCCCTGCACCAGAGATGATGGGGCAACAAAGGGAATAAGAGGAAAAAACTCGCTATAACGATACCCGTTGTTCCTCAAGTCCAGGATTATGCCCTCACGACAGACGAAGTCCTGCCCCAAAATAACAGGAATCGACATACCTGGCAAGTAAACGAAACGTTGCCTCCTTCGTCTGCCGTCAAGGCTGTGAGATGCTGTGTCGTGGTGACGAGCGAATCCCAACATAGAAAAAAAGAACGGCGGTTTATTCGCAACTTTCAGCGATGGTGGTACCGCGGTGTGAAAATCGCGCTCCCTAGCTCCTGGATGATTGGCCTCATAATAAATGAGCTTGCCTACACCTTCCTGGCGTGAAAAAATAACGTTACACTCTAATACTGCTCGTATATAGCAAAACTAGAATTACTTACACGTCGCAGACCCAGCCTCAGACCGCTGTTCCACGACGATCATCCAGATGACAGCCATTTTGATAGCCACCCGTGCGCCCCCTATAGGTCGTGAAAGTTGCGAATTGCCTCGGCAGCGGCGGTCGACGGACGTTCCCGTGCCACGCGTGGATGTGTAGCGCGCGGCCGTGCTTCGCCGAAGCAGACGACGACGATGCGAGGGTTGCGCCAAAATGTTGGTGATTGTGCGTCGCCACATCACCCCCCATGGAGTGGAGAGCCCTCAGGGCTTGTAAAAATCCGGGAAGCGTATTTGACGTCCACAACGTGTAGTGACTGGCGCGGGCTGCGGTGTCGGGGGTTGTGGCTGGACGCTTGAGGATACACTCGGGTTGTTTGATTCGTCCGAAAGAATATATGCTGGCTTCAGTCGGTCGATAGAAACGCGGATGTCCTTCCCGTTCACGTGTAGAGCAAAATCTTTCTCGTCGCGACGGGTAACCCGGTAGGATCCGTTGCAAGGCGGCTGAAAAGGCGTGCGGACGGTGTCGTCGCGGAGGAAGGCGTGTGTGCACATCGCCAGATCCTTGAAAACCAAAAGGCGTAGTCTTGCAGTGATGCGCAGCAGGTGACGGGCGGAGGGCGGCGATAGTGCGTCGGAGCCTGGTGACAAAATCGGTGGGGTCTGATGTGGCGTGGTTGATTGTGGGGCAACAAGAAATTCCCCTGGTAGGCGAAGGGGTTCCCCGTAGACTTGCTCTGCGGGTGTAGCTTGAATGTCCGGTTTGAAGGTGGTGCGAAGACCTAGGGTGACGGCTGGGATTGCTTGGAGCCAGGTTGAGTCGGGGTGACACATGATGGCCGCTTTGAATTGTTGGTGGAAGCGCTCAATCATCGCATTGGCGCAAGGATGGTAACCGGTGGTCCCCAAGAGCTCGAACCCGGTGGTGAGCCCGATGAGCCTTAGTGTCTGCAGAAAAAAATCGAGGACTTGCGTGTTGCCTGCAAGAGCACGCATGTGGCGGAGGAACTGTGATGGTTTGCGCTCGGCGAGTTCTGCGGACTGAATAAGTTGACGGATTTTCTGGTCTTCCGATAGTGACAGGCGGTGGGCGAGTTCAGTTTTCAGAATTTGATAAAGGTTGGCCGCTGGCGGATTCTCGAGAATATCCCGTATCTCGTTGGCGTAGCGGCTGTCCAGGTGGGCGACGACGTAATCGTAGCGCGTTCGGTCTTGAGTGATGCGCGCCAGGGAGAACTGCGCCTCGACTTGTGCGAACCATACCTCAGGCTAGTCCGCCCAAAACGGCGGAAGTTTGACGGCTACACTGCAGACGCCGAGTGAAGCAACGTCCGAGATGACAGCTGCAGGGGTTCCGCCGCCTGCTGCGGTGCCGCTAGGCACGGGCGGTGTTGTGTTGGCGTTAGCAGGATCCTGTTGCACGGGACCATCGAGTTGGTGCTGCTGTTGCTGAATCTGCTGCTGTTACGTTTGAAACAGTTCCTGCTGGGTCCGAATCTGCTCCTGGAGTAGTTTCATCTGTTGTAAGGTCCTCCTGGTCGGCCATGGCGACGTGTTGTGTCCGTCTTCCGGGTCACCACATGTGGGATGCTGTGTCGTGGTGACGAGCGAATCCAAACATAGAAAAAAGAACGACGGTTTATTGCCTCGGCAGCGGCGGTCGACGGACGTTCCCGTGCCTCGCGTGGATGTGTAGCGCGCGGCCGTGCTTCGCCGAAGCAGACGACGACGATGCGAGGGTTGCGCCAAAATGTTGGTGATTGTGCGTCGCCACAAGACCAAGGTGAAGGCTCATCGCCCCTTGCGCTTTGGCCAATCCTGTTGCTAAACGCAGCGTAGTTACAGGTTCCCGCGCGCAAAGGTTCCTGTTACAGCAGTCCTCGTACACATTATAGCCAATTAGAGAAAGAGTAGAACCGGTATCAATTAGTGCCGAATATTCTCTACCACAAATCTCTACCCGCACGTAAGGGCTTTTCTCAGGTGTCGTGCTCTGAGCCCGACACGCCGACGGGGACATCACCATGCGGTCACCGGCCACAATTTCCGCCCAGTCGGCACACTGATACTGGGCCTCGGCAGCGGCCGGCTACCTCGACTCAGAGGATCTGATTAGTGGTGCCGGCCTCTGGCATTCCCTGGAAACCATGAGAACACTGAGAACCAGACGCTACCCACGTGCAATGCCGCCTGATGTGCCCAAGACGGTGACAGTTGTAACACCTAACTTGTGGCCGGTCATTACGCTCAACCTGTCCATCGTTACCCTCACGCGACACTTCATCTGTGGCAAACCGCGGTGAGTCATGATTCCCGCGACTGTCGCGACCAGTCGCGCCTCCGCGGTGGTTAACCGCTGCGCCACCCTATGTGTCTGCACTCGGGCCGAGTTTGCGTTGGCTGTCCTGCGCCTTTGCTCGTAAGCGAAGGGGTCCAAAGCCCGGGGCATTATGGCTACCCCGTGACCGCGCTCCGCAACGGCCGTATACGCCGTGCGCGACTCGATGTGAGTGTCTGCGGCGCGTCTTGCCCACGCGCATCTTGGCTCTAGGGACTCCTCGGCCTTCGGAGGGGCGGTACTGCAGCTCAGCGAGCAAGCCCGCTTGGAACGTTCGCGCCTCTCTGGCAAGTGCCTCTAGATCCGCCAAATCCCGTCCGCGCAGATAGGTTTTAAATCTAGGGTGACATTGCCGTATCGCTCTAGCTACCTTTTCTGCGTCAGACGCGGATGGTTCGGCCCTCGAGTAAAGCTCCTGGAGCGCGCGAACGTACTATACGAGGCTCTTGTCGGGGTGCTGAGTGCGATTAGCTATTTCGTCCCTAATCCGTATCTCATAATCAGGGGCAAAAATTCCTCCCTAAACCGCGTCCGGAAGTCCGCCATCGATAGAAACGGTCGTTGCAACCGTCTCCAACGCGACGCGTCGCCCGTTAACGCGATCGGCACGATCTGCACCAAGGCCATTTGGTCTGATGCTCCCAACGCGGTTACATACGCATCCAAGTCCTGTAAGAAATTGTGGACCGATTTTCTGTCGGAATATCCCCCCCCCCCCGTAGGTCGGCGTCGGTACGGACAACCGCGGTCGGGGCAGAGACGAAGGCGCGCCAATCGCGACTCCTGGAACCGTCGCGATTTGTCGCGATAACGTCTCCATCATTGCCGTCATGGCACGCATAAACTCGCCGATGTCTGCCGCGCCTCCAGCTGGAGCTTGTGGTCAAATCCCAGCATCTGGAGATGCTCGCGTACTAGAGTCTTCTCCGGCCCCCGCAGCGTCAGACGGTTCCTGAGTTCCGCTCTCAGACGAGTCGTCCTCGTCCCTATAGGAGGTCGACCTCGTCTTGGGGGCATCGTTAGCGTTTATCCCTCTACACCACGCTGAACGCTCAATAGATCTGTGTGACTCCCCGGGACGAACAGAACAAGCTTCAGACCAATCGGGCCGCACGTTGGAACCGCCAGTTGTGTGGGTCGCTCTACTAAACTTCTGCCCAAACGGTCCCTGCCTGGTCCGCCCTCCCAAGAAGTGATACGAGCAATAATAAATTTAAAACGTTTTGCTGGTTCGGCGCCTTGGTGGTGGGCCTGGCTGTCGCAGTCGTTGTTCGGTTGTCTTGCCGTGCCTTGTACGCAAATTCACGTGCCCTGACACACGCGCGCCGGGCCGCCGGCCACCGCTCCCGCCCCCTCGCGCGCCGTCGTCCTCCTCGGCTTCCCACAAACTAAAAAAGGCAGTAATTTTGATTTCAATATACAGCCCAAAAGGAAGGTGTGCAAACGGAGGTGGTGGAGCCACCCCAGAAAACACGGCGTCGTCACCGTCAAGTACGAAATTCGCAGCGGTTATTATTATCGTCTCTTTCAGTGGTTTCTCCATGATCAAAAGAGATCGCCTCCTATTTTCCGTCATCAATGCCATGTTTTCTTTTTGCCGTAGCCCAAGACGAAGCTAATCCGCGTAGTATTCAGGTGATTAGCCCGGCCGTTCCTAAATTGAGTCGCGGATCGTTTACCCGCGACGTGAAGTGGTATTACCCGCTGACGTAGGAGACGGGTTACTAGGGCAAGATTTGGAACGTAGCCGGTAACGGTCCGATGCCCTGCTTGTGGTCGTCTATTCACTGGCGGTCATAGTTGTGTGCTTGATTGCTGAGCGCGTGCCGACGGCAAGCTTCCTCTGCAACGTGATTTCCGCACCATCAAGGTTGCCGATTTTAGCAGCCTATTAATGTGAGCTCGTTCCGAGAATGCACTGTAAACATCTCGCTCAAATATGGCGTGCATTGAATACTCCTCCCCTATTTTCCAGCTCTTGACCCTGCTGTCACGCCGACATTTGACACCTGCAACGCTTGTTCTTTTTTTTTGGCAAAACTTTGCCACATCATTAATTTAGTTAGTTTTGTTATTCCCTGACTCTCTGTCGATCATTCGTCACAATATTCCGAGGAGGGTTATTTATACAACGCTCTAATATCTGTCATATTTTAATATCAAACATTTGGTACGAGGCCTTTCTATTGAGGGCTTTCGCGACATCTGCCAGATAAACAGTCATCTCTAAAATAATCACCCTGCACAGCTGCAAATCAGAGCGCGTCCTTCTCTGGCGAATGAGCTTGCAGGGCTCCTGGCAATTCCAATATATAAAAACAAATATATTCCAGTGACATAAACAATGGTTACAGCGTGTGCGTTTGAGGTGCAGAACGAGAGAACACACACGCGCCATCTATTGAGTAATTTTTGTATTTTTCCTTTTTTTCTATATTTCCCTATACTTCCATATATTTCCTATCAAAGCATAACCATCGGAAATCATCAAAATACCTGAATTCCACTCTATTACACTCCACTCAAATTCACTTTTTCGCGCATTATTATTTTTTTGCTTGCTTTCGACTTTGCTTTTGACAGTGATTTGACAACTATTTCTAATAGATCTCGAATACTTCACTCTCGCAAACACTGCAAAAGCCTCCTTCTGGGGAAATCTAGTTCCAAGGCCACCTAGAACATGGCACCAGCTGTGTGTTCTCCGGTCGTAAGATATCGCAATATACACTTTCCAAAAGTGGACGCCTTCAAGAAATTGTTGCGCCGACTTCGCGAGTCAGCCATTGCTTGAACCTTTGAGAATGTAATAAAAACGTGGGCTCAATGAGCGCTCGGCGATGACTCACACGCTTCGTGCCTAGAGATGTCTACCCCAATGTTGCTTTATGCGGTTTTTAAAAAGGCTTTGTTAAACTTGGTTGTAAACAAACACAAGCTTTTCGAATCGTCTTTACAAGTTTTGATAGACCAAAATGCGTGGAGCACAAACTCGTCTCTCCTTTCTTTACTGTTCTCCTACAGAGGCTGAGGTTTCTTCAGGACGAACACAGTACTGGAGAAAGAGACAAGACTGCTTATCTCGTCCTCGGAATCTCACTTTACGAACCACGCCCGGGCAAGGTGTACGACTACTTAGAAGGCATCCTAAAGTGAGTCTTGATTTGGGGACTCGTATGTGGCTTCCAGTTTTTTGTTCTTGTTTTTTTATCAAAACACAGATTGTGTTTTATTATTTGATTTTTATAGAGTTAAGTAACGTTTTGCTGTGACCTTGGGCTGTAACAGCCAGCTTTTAGATCTGTATAGGCTGTATAGGCTTTATCAGCGGGCTGTTCCAACTGCATAAGCTGTATAGACTGTAACACTGTATAGGCTATACCAGCCGTCTGTTACAGCTCTATAGGCAATATAAGATTTAACAGTATTACAGCTGTATACGCTACATAGGCTGTACATTTAATGGGTGTAACACTGTACAGGCTGTACCAGGCGCAATTTAGAGCTGTATAGTTTGTGACTGTATAGCATGTAACAATGTATAATCTGTATAGGATGTCAAAGCCGGCCCTTACACCTGTTTAGGTTATATTGGCTGTAGCTCCAGAGGCTGTAACACTGTATAGGCTGTGACTCTAGAGACTAAAACACTGTATATGCTTAACAGCTAGCAGTTGCAGCTTTATAGGCTGTAACACTGTAACAGCCGGTTGTTGCAGTGTTACAGTTCATAGAGCAGAGGCTGTAACACTGTAGGCTGCACGATTGTGACAGCCCATTGTCACAGTGTTACAGCCGGCTACTACAGCGGTATGGGCTATTACAGCCTATGCAGCTGTAATAGCCGGTTGTTAAACTCTCTATGCCTATAGAGTGTTACAGCCTATGCAGCTACTGTCTTTACAACTGTAACAGCCGACCGCAAAAGTCTGCTGTAACCGAAGCCGACACTGGAAAACGTTACGCACCGAGAAAGCAATATCGAAAATGAAAGACGTTTACAAATCTATGTAATGCGAAAGTGAAGCGCAGCTCCTGAGGAGCAGGAGGGGAGGGTATGGAGGGAGGGTATGCGCCTCCTCACTCCCTCTCCTCTCCTCCTCCTCTTTCTCTTTCTTTCTTCTTCCTCTAAGACTTCCGCTAAATTTAGAGGGGAGATGGTCATCACGTGATCTCGACACCAATTCAATTTCCCCGCTAAATTTAGTGGTGAAAATGAACGCGCACGACTTCATGTCACGTCACCCAGGAACAAATTAATTTTCTCCGCAAGATTTAGCGGGAGTATTGACGTCGTGTGACTTTAACACCTGTTCAATTTCTCGCTAAATTTAGCGGGGCGGCCACGTGACGCCGACGCCGATGGCGACGCCGCGAAATCCACAAACGGGTGCCTAAGACCTGCCCTCTAGAAATGGGACGTTTACAAATCTCCAAAATGCAAAATTAGAGCGCAGCTCATGAGGAAAATGAAGGGGGGTATGGAGGAGAGGGTATGCCCCTCATTCGTACCATCTCCTCGTCACCTCTTCCTCCCCGCCGCACCCTCCACTCCTTTCCTTCTCCTCCCCTCCTTCTATCCATCTCCCCTTTTCCTCTCCTCCTCCTGCGGCTAAATTCAGCTGGAAAATTGCCGCCATGTGACCACAAACACCAATTCAATTGCCCCGCTAAATTTTGCGGGAAAAAGGACGCCACATGACTTCGTGTCCCGTCACCTATCAACAATCTCAGTTTCTCCACTAGATGTGGCGGGAATATTGACGTCACGTGACCCCAACATCAATTCGATTCCCCGCTAAATATTGCGGGGAATCGAATGGGTATTGAGTTCACGTGACATCAATTTTCCCGCTAAATTTTGCGCGATGACGCCGACTCCGTCGGCGACACCACAAAACAAGGAAACGGGCGCCTAAGAGCTGTGCTCTAAAAGTCTCACTCTCCTACAGGGTTCGAACTCATCACCCGGAGATTATGAGCCAGTAGCTTTGCCGCCTGGGTTGTCTGAAGTTTTCTTTATATCTTTATTCAGCACACGACTCTGCAGTCTCCGGTTGGAGGTTAATAGGCCGCAGAAGCAAACTCTTTGGTGAGGCGTGCGAAGGCGCAGTCGCCTGGATCGCGGCCTTTCCTCTCGTGCTGCGCCATCTCACAGCGTCTATCAGAAATGGAAGCGAATCTTCGGAAGGTGGTGCCGTTCGGGCGCCCTTCTCTTCTTCACTGCGTGGCATAGAACACATTATGTGCTTATCAGTCGTTGTTAGCATCATAAATGTTGTGTAGTCTCCGATCCCGAGTGATTGTCCTACGTCACGGCAAACTTCACACTTCGAGGGGCATTAAAGTGGCTTCTGATGTCCTCTATTTATGGTCACGACTCATACCTAGCAGAAAGTTGATCTAAAATGTTATTGAAGTAGAGCACAAAGCAAATAAGAGGTTATGTGCTTCAAGTAAAGTGGTAAGTACACAGTGTCCCAGTGTATTTAAAGTAAAGTACTATAAATGCAATATACTTGCAAAAAAGTCGAAGTACTTTTTAACGATATCTTTTGTAAAGACCATTCACTTCCTATACCGCTTTTTAATTTTTTAACTAATACGCATAGACATAGGAACAACTGGTGGCGCGTCATTTATATCCATAAAATGCGGCGAATAGTGGATAAAGTAGTGTTGCTACTGTGTAGTTGTAATACGCTTGCTGGCGAACAATCTAACACATTCAATTTATAAGATATTGATTTGCATGGATGTTACAGCCGCCATTTTATTCGCTCAGAGAAATAATCAGATGGCGTCTCAAAAAACGAGAGCGCGTTTTCACAAGACAGTACGCCCCTTTGTTTCTTTAGAGTTTTGTGAAATCTTATATTCGACCTCAGAAGTTGTGGATTGCACTGGGAAAGCCAAGGACCCGAGCACTTTGTCCTTGAAATAACATAATTTTGCCGAGCGCGAAACGGCACTGTCCAGATCAACGGGTTTTTCTCCGTGCCTTTTGTAACATCTGCGAGTCTTCCTCATCCTCCCTCCTCTCTCTCCGAATCCTGAACTTCGCATCGCTTGCGCTGGCTTGCGTCCCAAGAGGTTAAAGGTACTAGAAGAGAACCTGACGTCATTCTTATAGTTTTAGCAAGCAATACACTCTTGGAGTAGTTTCCCATCCTAATATTATTAACCTCCTTGCGTTTGCCGAAAATTAACAAGAACAAAATTTCCTATCGAGATACGTGATCAAAGATCGCGACCCAAGCCATTTTGTGCGATTCGGCACCGAAACCAAAGGAAGCCGTCACTTGTGCAAAAGCTAATCACGAGCGTTCGCTTCTCGCACACGGTCCCTACTAGAGCCCTGCATATCCGCGGATTATCCGCGGATATCCACAGATATCCGCAGTAAACTGGCGCATGGGGATAAAAATTACACGGATTTTGGTGGATTGTGGATCGGATGCGGATGTCAGGGGGCTGCGGATGCGGATATCCGCGGATCCGGATCTACATTTTTACCCGGTGGCATTCAGTCCGTCGACCGACCTTTTATCTGCAGATCGTTTCGTCGACATGCGACGTTTGATCGAAAGGCTTCCCGTGTTCGTTTGATCGAAAAACCTGAGACGTTTCGTCGCGCACAACCCTGCTATTTTCGTAACAAACTTTTTGCCTCTCGCCTAGATTACGGGGGAGGGAGACGTGGTGTGGTTAAGCACGCCTTAGTGAATAGCGCGCTAGCTTTTAGCGGCTTAGTAAAGAAATACGTTGTCGACAAAACGTCGCAGGGCATGTGCCCCCAAAACATACAGCGTCGCCGAACCGTGTGCTCACGAAATGTATGTCCGAGAAAAGTTGTCCCCGAAACTATTTCCACAAAACGCATTTCAGAGAAACAATAGGGATCCTAAGAAAGATCTGATTCTTACTGAAGATCGCTTCAGTTAGTGCATTTCATCTCGTCAAAAATGCTATCCATAGAAAAAGAAGTAAAGAATGCAGGGCATCAATCGCCCCGAGAAAGCTAGTTCTTTGGCAGGGAAAGAGCGGAAAACTTTCTTCCGGTCAAAGAAAACCTCAAACGAACAAGTCACAAGAAAGTAGAAAAAACCTCCCCCTCTCCCGCAGAGATTGATGTGGTCATGATACCAAAAACAAAATAAGTGCTTCGACAGCGAGCGCGACCCTGTGGCGCCACGGTTTGCAAAGTTTTAGGAATCAGCGGCGCACGCACATAAGTAGCCCTGTAAATTACCTGTTTCTTTTTTTCGTATGCCTAGAGTTCTAGCCTAGAAGGTCTGGTAGTTCATGTTCTTCCGGTTACGACACCAGGGCGTCAGCGATGCCAGCGGCTGACGCGTGCAACCTTGAACCCCGCCCCAAGCAAAAAAAAGTTTTCTTTTAATATTACTATATATATATATATATATATATATATATATATATATATATATATATATATATATATATATATATATATATATATATATATATATATATATATATATATATAGCCGCGCGCGCAGCTTGCCAAGTATGCAGCGCGCGCGTGGCCTAACGGTTATAGCGCCTGCCTCCCACGCGAAAAGCCAGGGTTCGATTCCTGGCCGCGGGGACGCCTTTTTGTAGACATCTAATGTAATGTTCTGGCAAATTCGAGAATCCTGTTGCTTGTTCGAGGTGCGAATGTTCTACGCGTCGAACTTTCTCCGCCGATTATTCCAGAAGCTCACGCGTGTACATAAGGGGCTTCACGAGTGAGCCAGAGTCAGTTTCGCCCCAGCGTTCGACTCTGCTGCTTACGCCGACTTCGACGCCCGCGACGCTCTGCTGTTATCTTCTGTTTCCTTTTTTATTTTTGGACACAAGTTCGCCCCATTAAACGTTTGAGTTCTTTCCGCTATTTTCTCGTCTCATCACTTGTCATTCGTGACATTTTGGTGGAGGTGCGGGGTAACGCATGCCCCTGCCGCGTACCCCTCCGAGGGCCCGCAGTGCAAGTCCGACGCCAAGCCCGCGAAGAACCAACGAAGGCACTACCGAGATCCGGTTCAGTCGCCGCAACCTCGGCCTACCCCGGAACTTGGACCACTGCCGGGCAGGACAAAGAAGCTGCCGAAGCCGACGATGACCACCACGTCGCAGCCAGACGGAACGCCAGCGACGTCCATTGTCTACGTGCAGGCCCCATCAAGGACGCCGCCGAATTTCAGTGGCAATCTTCTTGAAGATGTGGACGACTGGTTGGGCCAGTACGAACGCGTCGCACGATTCAACGGATGGGGTCCTGAGCAGAGCCTGCGAAATGTCTACTTCGCGCTGGAAGGCACTGCACGCACCTGGTTCGAGAACCACGAAGCGTCAATTTCGTCATGGCAAGACTTCCAGGCGGAGCTTCGACGCACTTTTGCCAGCCAGCAGCGACGTCAGCGGGCCGAAGACCTTCTTCAAACAAGAAGCCAAGGGCCGAACGAGAGCGTCACAAGTTTCGTCGAGGACGTTCTCCGCCTCATGAACCGCGCCGACCCAAACGCTCCAGAAGAGAAGAAGCTGCGGTTCCTGATGCGAGGAGTGAAAGAAACCATCTTCGGAGGCCTTGTGCGGAACCCGCCTATCACCGTCCAAGACTTCATCACCGAGGCTACTAACATCGAACGTGCCCTACAAGCACGCGCCTCCCACTATCAGAGACTTCTTGGCGTCGTTGCCCTCTCGACTTCCAGCTGCAACAGCCCGGACCTTCGCGAGATTATCCGGGACGTCGTGCGGGAGGAAATCAGGAAGCTGCTACCTGCTGCCACAAGCCCGGCTACTCCCTCAGTCGCCGAGATTGTCCGGGAAGAACTTCAGCAGGCGCTGCAGCCAGAAGTTCTCGCCAGCGCCGCTCCTGAACCACCGAAGCTAAGCTACGCCGCAGTGGCCCGACGGCCACCGCCTCCTCCTCGCGCCTATGTCGCGCCTCCCCGACGTCAGTCTCCTGCGCCGCAGCACGACAGACGCCACGACGACCCGGTCCAGTACGCCTGCCAGGAGCCCCGCGCACCCCGGAAGACCGACGTGTGGCGAACGCCCGACCGACGCCCCCTGTGCTTCCACTGCGGGAGGCAGACCACACTTACCGCCGATGCCCATACCGACGACTCGGGCTGCGTGGGTTCCACCCGAACGACCCGCGCCCCCGTTATGGTGAGCGCCCTCGGGAGATCGACGAGTACCTGCGACGACCTCAGTCCCCCGAGCCTGCGTACCGCCGTGTGTCCCGGTCGCCGTCGCCACGACGTCCAGCTTCACCGATGCACCGACCCCGACGTGAAAGCCTGTCACCCCTCACTCCTCGCCGGGGAAACTAGGCGCGGCAACCCCTGGAGGTGGAGTTGCCGAAGACGACCGACGCCAAGATCCTCCACGAACGTCGGAGGGCCCCCACTCAAACACCACCAGAGACCGAAACGACGCTCCTGCAACGGTGAAGAATAACCTGAACATCGTTATCGACGGTCACGACGCGTCGGCTCTTGTCGACACCGGAGCAGACTACTCCGTCCTGAGTGGGAGGCTCTCCCAACGCCTTCGGAAAGTGACGACGCCGTGGGATGGCCCACAGATACGGACCGCCGGGGGACATCTCATCACGCCAGTCGGAAGATGCACTGCTCGCGTCGAGATTCACGGCGAGACGTGTCCGGTAAAGTTCGTCGTTCTACGGGACTGTGCGAGGGACGTTATACTCAGAATGGACTTCTTGTGCGAGTACAGCGCCGTCATCGACTTGGAAGCCAACGAGTTGAGGCTGCGGAAACCTGCTGTAATGCCCGAGGATCACACAACTTCGGCAGCCACGTCAGCTACAGTGCGTGTACTCTCCAACCACGTGAACTTGCCACCACGCTCGAGTGTACTTGTGCCTGTCGCGACCGAGAAAGGCATCTGCGGAGAAGCTTTGCTGGAGGGTAGCGTCCAACTGCTCCTAGGAAGAGGGATCGGCGTCGCCAGAGGCATCGCGGAGCTCCAAGACGGACGCACTGTTGCGCTCGTAACGAACTTCCGACAGGAGGCTCAGCACCTTACGAAAGGCACCGCCGTGGGTCACGCCGAGGAACTCCCCGACTCAGCCGCTATCGCCGGAGTATCAGAAGACCTCTCTTCATGGCCACACGAGACAACGCCGCCTTCGCAGTTCGACATCGATCCAACCCTGCCTACCCCACAACGGCGACAACTCAGTGACCTTCTAGCCAAGTTCAGTGCGTGCTTCTCCACGTCGTCAAAGGTACGCCAAACGACGGTCGCGGAACATCGAATTGTTACTGATGACGACGCACTTCCCGTTCATCGATCGCCGTACCGTGTTTCGGTGAAAGAGAGAGAAGTCATCCAGAAGCAAGTTGAAGAAATGCTCGACGACGACATCATCCAGCCCTCAAACAGTCCGTGGGCTTCACCGGTAGTCCTGGTGAAAAAGAAGGACGGGACTCTTCGGTTCTGCGTGGACTATCGTCGACTGAACGCCGTAACAAAAAAGGACGTCTACCCGTTGCCCCGCATCGACGACACTCTGGACCGGCTGCGCCACGCCCGATACTTTTCGTCGATGGACCTGAAGAGTGGGTACTGGCAGATCGAGGTCGACGAACGGGATCGTGAGAAGACTGCCTTCGTCACGCCGGACGGACTGTACGAATTTAAAGTGATGCCGTTTGGACTGTGCACAGCACCGGCGACCTTCCAGCGCGTAATGGATACCGTCCTCTCAGGCTTGAAATGGCAAAGCTGTCTCGTCTACCTCGATGACGTCGTGATATTCGCAAGCGACTTCGACGAGCACCTGAGACGTCTGCGAGCCGTGCTACAGGCTATCCAGAATGCTGGACTGACACTCAAGCCGTCAAAATGTCAGTTCGCTTACGGCGAGCTTAAATTCTTGGGCCATGTCGTGAGCGCTGAGGGTGTAAGCCCTGACCCGGCAAAGACATCCGCTGTCGCCGCATTTCCGAAGCCACCAGACAAGAAAGCCGTAAGAAGATTTCTTGGACTGTGCGCTTACTACAGGCGTTTCGTTCGCGATTTCGCCAAGATTTCTGCACCGCTCACGCATCTCACGAAGGACGACGTGAACTTCCAGTGGGGGAGGAGCAAGAACAAGCGTTCAACGAACTGAAGGAAAGACTCCAGTCGCCCCCTATCCTCGGACACTTCGATCCAGCAGCAGAAACGGAAGTTCACACGGACGCCAGCAACGCCGGACTCGGCGCGGTACTCGTCCAAAGACAAGACGGAGCAGAGAGGGTGATCGCTTACGCAAGCCGGGCACTGTCCAAGGCAGAGAAAAATTATTCAACGACCAACAAGGAATGTCTTGCTGTCATCTGGGCGTTAACCAAGTTCCGACCGTACCTGTACGGGATCCCGTTCCGCGTTGTCACGGACCACCACGCTCTCTGTTGGCTCGCCAACCTGAAGGACCCGTCAGGACGCCTCGCTCGCTGGAGTCTCCGACTGCAAGAATTCGACGTAACCATTGTGCATAAGTCTGGCCGCAAGCATAATGATGCCGACTGTTTGTCTAGGGCCCCAGTCGAATCTCGTTCCGACAGCACCGACGACGACGATGACGACCGTTTTCTCGGCGCCGTTACAGATACCGACATGGGAGTGCTTCAACGAGACGACCCGGAACTTCGCGCCGTGATCGACCACCTCGAAGGTCAAGGAAGTTCAGTTCCGCGAGTCTTGGCCCGAGACTTACCAAGCTTCGTTCTGCAGCGAGGCGTGCTCTTCAAGAAGAACTTCGGAACAAGTAACCCTGCCTGGCTGGTGGTTGTTCCGGCCAGCCTGTGCGAAGAAATCTTTCAAGCCTGCCACGACGACCCGACGGCTGGACACCTTGGCTACAGCAGGACGCTCGCCCGAATTCGTGACAAGTACTACTGGCCGAGACTCCCAAAAACCGTCCATCTGTACACACGGTCCTGCCATGAGTGCCAACGACGTAGAAAGCCTCCGACGAAGCCAGCAGGACTTCTGCAGCCGATTCCTACCCCAACTACGCCCTTCCAGCAGGTCGGAATGGATTTACTTGGGCCGTTCCCAACATCAGCGCTAAGGAAATCGGTGGATTATCGTCGCGACCGATTATCTTACACGATACGCCGAGACGAAAGCCCTGCCATCGGGAACAGCGGTAGAAGTCGCCAAGTTTTTCGTCGAGTCTATTCTCCTTCGACATGGCGCCCCCGAAGTCTTGATAACCGACCGAGGGTCATCGTTCTTGGCCCAGCTCACGCAAGAGATCCTTCGGCTCAGCCACACCAGCTACCGTCGGACCACCGCGTACCATCCGCAGACCAACAGGCTTGCGGAGCGGCTCAACAAAACGATCGCCGACATGATCTCCATGTACGTCGACGTAGAGCACAAGACGTGGGACGAGGTATTACCTTACATCACGTTCGCCTACAACACTGCAGCTCAAGAAACCACCGGGTTTACGCCATTCGAGCTGGTGCATGGAAGAAAAGTGACGACCATGCTGGACGCGATGCTGCCTCATGAGCCTGTGGATGACGGATGCGACGATGCCCATGCGGTCAGTCAGAGAGCAGAAGAAGCAAGTCAACTAGCCCGCCTTCGAATCCACGATCAACAGCGTGTCGACGCTCGCCGGTACAATCTTCGTCGCCGCGACGTCCACTTCCAGCCCGGAGATAGGGTGTGGGTGTGGACACCGATCCGCCGCCGTGGTCTCAGCGAAAAACTCTTGAAGCGCTACTTCGGACCCTACAGAGTGCTTCGTCGACTCGGGGATCTGAACTACGAGGTGATGCCCGACGGAACACGGACTTCATCACGCCGCCCTCCACGACCAGAAGTCGTCCACGTCGTGAGCATGAAGCCGTACTACGCTCGATAGGACTGTGGACCTTATGTGTTTCAAATGACTCTTTAGCTTACCGTTCGTTTAGTTTGCTTTGTTTTCTTTTGTTTTGTGCTGCATCGGGGCGATGCACTTTTTTAAGGGGGAGTAATGCCGCGCGCGCAGCTGGCCAAGTATGCAGCGCGCGCGTGGCCTAATGGTTATAGCGCCTGGCTCCCACGCGAAAAGCCAGGGTTCGATTCTTGGCCGCGGGGACGCCTTTGTGTAGACATCTAATGTAATGTTCTGGCAAATTCGAGAATCCTGGTGCTTGTTCGAGGTGCGAATGTTCTACGCGTCGAACTTTCTCCGCCGATTATTCCAGAAGCTCACTCGTGTACATAAGGGGCTTCGCGAGTGAGCCAGAGTCAGTTTTCGCCCCAGCGTTCGACTCTGCTGTTACGCCGACTTCGACGCCCGCGACGCTCTGCTGTTATCTTCTGTTTCCTTTTTTATTTTTGGGCACAAGTTCGCCCCATTAAACGTTTCAGTTCTTTCCGCTATTTTCTTTGTTTCACTTGTCCTTCGTGACAATATATACATATTTGGACGCCTGCAGGCCGCGATCTTTCTTGAACAACACGGATGGACAGTCCAAGGCCTGTCCATCCGATCAGGCCTTGGACTCTGACTTAGCGCCGCATCTGCTCGCTGGCTGACACGAAACACCGTGAGACTCGAGGCGGCCGCATACGCTTGGTAACATCACAGAAAGGATTTTGTCTTCCTACCACTGCTTCTCCTCCTGTCTTTCCGATCTGTTTTTTTATTGAACTTTTTTAGGCGTTCAGACTTCAGGGGAGTGTTAGGGGGCTACAGGTGATGGTTTCCGATTCTGCGTGTGGCGAGGAAGAACGCGGTCGTCGTGATTTCCGCTGATTTCGCTAGTCTAAATGTAATCGTAACCCTCTGGTGGTCAGCAAGAACATCGACCTGGTTCCGCATTTCGCGGATACGGTTCGGATACGAATACAAGGTCTGCGGATGCGGATCGGATGCGGATGGCCAAACAGTTATCCGCGCAAGGATCGCGACCCAAGCCATTTTGTGCAATTCGGCGCAGAAACCCAAGATAGTCGTCACTCGTGCGAAAGCCAATCACGAGCGTTCGCTTCTCGCACAAGGTCCCTACCCATTCCTGTGTTTTTCGCGTCGGAGAGCTTCCTCCGGGGGCCCGTCTTCCGCGGCGGGGCCCTGACGGCCGTACCCCGTCGCGCCCTGGACTCTCGCTTCGGCGCGCACCTGCCGCCTGCTCGACGACCGCGCCCGGACTCCGGCGCGGATGGACTACAGTGGGACCTCCCATCACACGACGTCGTCACCCCCGACAATTGCTATTGATCGCCGGACACCGCGAGTAGTAGAATAAGTGTACGAGCTCAGCCAACTTGTAAACAAACGCCCAGGAGGGCGGGGCCTAACCCGATCCGACCAATCACAGCGCAGGAGGGCGGAGCCTAATCCCAATCCAACCAATCACAGCGCAGTAGGGCGGGGCCCTTTCCTCTCTCCCATCCCAGTGACCAATGCCAGGCCGTGGGCATCGATGGCCCCGCCCACAGGGCATTAGCCAGTGACCAATCGGAGCTCAGCGAGGTCCCGCCCTCGAGTCACGTGCTCGGTATAGGTGTGAAGGTCACGTGCGCGTCGCGTGTCAGAAGCGTGCCACTTACCGCAAACCGCAAACCTCAAACCGCAAAGCTCAGACCGCAAACCGCAAGTGTGGTTTACCAGGTGTTGACAGCTGCGGTCATCATCTGATAACAACCACGTGATGTCACACAGGGTCCGAGCTTCGTTCGACAGAGGGCGCTATGAGACTTGAATGCTAAGGGCGTCTCACGTGTGATGGTTTGAGCTGCGTCCGACAGAGGGCGCTCACGTGATGTCGCACAGGGTTTATGCTGCATCCGAAGGAGGGCGCTGCGATCCGGTCACATGATGGTCACGTGTTTTGAATCGCTGGGCGGTAAATGCCCATTTTATTCGATTAAAAAAGCTCCGCGGGCGACTGGGAATCGACCTGTCGACCTTCTGTACAGCAGCCCGACGCTCTACCCCCTGAGCTACAAGCACATTGCTTCCCAGACCGCTTAACTTGTGTTAGTTGTTCGTGTGTGTGTGTGTCAATTCATGATAACAACCACGTGATGTCGCACAGGGTTCGAGCTGTGTCCGAAAGAGGGCGCTCACGTGATGTCACACAGGGTTCGTGCTGCATCCAACAGAGGGCGCTGCGCTCCGGTCACATGATGGTCACGTGTTTTGAATTTGAATCGCTGCGCGGTAAATGCATTTTAATCGCTAAAAAAGGCTCCGCCGCAGGTCATGTGACCGTGGTTGTGTGACGTTGCTCGTCTTACTATCACGTGATTTCGCGCGCGCGATTCAAACGGTGTTCGCGGACTCGTAGCCTCGTGGTGCCCCCTTAGCTGTTGCATTTGGGGTCTTCGACCCGCTGATAATCGGCGTCACGTGACGGTCCCAAATAGCAGCAGCTGGGTCCCGCTAAATTGGGCTTGAGGTGACTGTAAAACTTTGAAGCTCGCGGACAGTGATTGATGTTGATCCTGCGTAAAGTTTTAAAGCGACCCTGTTAAAATTTGGGGCCAGCTCGCAAAAACTTTGCAAAGCCCCAGCGAATTTTGGGAATAGACGCCATCTAGTGTTCAGACTTTGAAGTGGTCCTCATTCAAATTGGGTGCCATCTGGTGGTAAAAGCTTCGACCCGCTATAAACTTTGGACGTCATGTGACGGTCCAATTAGCATCAGCCGCAAAATTGGGGGGTGAGGTGACGGTTAAACTTTGAAGCTGGCGGACTTTCGGGAGTAGGCGCCATCTAGTGTTCAAATTGTGAAGTGGTCGTCGTCAAATTTGGGTGCCATCTGGTGGTAAAAGCTTCGACTCGCTATAAACTTTGGAAGTCATGTGACGGTTCAATTAGCTTCAGCCGCAAAATTGGGGGTTGAGGTGACGGTTAAACTTTGAAGCTGGCGGACCGTGTTAAATCTTGGTCCAGCGTAAATCTTTGAAGTGGACCTGCTAAACGGTGGGGCAAAGTCTTGAAACTCACAGACCGCGCTGGACCCAGTGATTTGTTTTTGAATAGACACCATCTAGCGTTAGAACTTTGAAGTGCTAATCGCCAAAAAATTGCTGACATCTGGTGGTAAAAGCTTCGACCCGCTAAATTCGGCCGTCATCTGAAGATTCCCTTAGCACCAGCTGGATACCGCTAAATTTTGGCTGGGGTGACGGTAAAACTTTGAAGTTTACAGGCCGTGCATACATCTTGGCCCAGCGTAAAGCATTGAAGTTACCCTGCCGTGCGCTTCCCGCACATGGTAAGCTGTATATACCTAATTTTGAGGGGTGGCGCGCAGCTGAATCTCTTAGCTGGCGTGAACTTTTACCATTATCACGAGACATTTTCTCGCTAATTTTAGCGCCAGCTTGGTAGATGGCGTCAACTCTATCGCGCTCACGTCATCTCTCGCTAATTTTAGCGTCATCTGCAGCTGCTGAACGGAGCGTGTTGTGGGAAATGGACCGGAGAGTGGTCGCATCCATACGCGCTAAAGACGAGACAGATATGATGTTTCATGTTTTTTATTATCATTCGCTCTAAAAACACGCACACTTATAAATACAGATACGGCTTTTAAAATCACTCTACGCGACACGTGAAACCACTGGAAACACTTTACACAAAAATGTACAACACAAGCAGTATCAAGACACATCCGAGGCAAAAAAAAGTTGTTGAATAACAAAGCAATGCGCGCGATACAAGCCAAAAATATATTTACAAGGTCAGGGTGTGAGATGAGAAGAGAGATAGGATCCGCGGCTTCCGTACACTGGCGGATTATACAAAAATGTACACAAGCAGTTTTCAACACACACCGGTGGGAAACGCGAGCAACTGCGCCACAGTCCAAAATATTTACGAGGCGTGTGGTGAGGAGGCAGATCGCTCGCTTCCTAAAACGCTCTTGTGTCCAAAAGGAAACGTCGTAATCCCGTCGCTGCAAATGTATCGCTTGTTGTCGAACGGATTCAGAGCAATCTTTTCGACCCGTGCCCAGTCAACTTGTTAAAAAAGGCCTTTCGTGGCGGGAGGCTTTGACCCTCGTAACTCTCAAAGCTTGTAATGAAATTATAACAAAACACTCCTTTGCGGGCAAGGAGGTCGACATGCTCGGGAAAGGACTGCCGAAGGCAACAAAAATGCTCTGTGCCCTTAGAGTGGAGATTTTGCACGAGCGTCTCCAGGCTTGCGTTAAGAAATGCGAGGCTGTCAATAAAGCGAAGGTTGCCTATCTCTAACAATTTAAAATTCTGGCACGAGCTTCCGAGTACGTTAATATCCTTGGACTCGAACAAATTAAGCTTGCCTAGAAAAAAACTGAGGTCGTAGGAATGGTTATGCGCTATGAGTGGAACGGTATGTTTGTTGATTCGATGGTTTAGGTTACACTGGGAGCAAAGCGCCCGCCTATACTCTCCCGTCATGTGGTCGTGGTCGCGAGTTTTCATTTTCTTGCTAAAGCTTTCGTTGAAAATGCCACAGCGGGAAGAGTCCGCGTGGGAAGCATCGTTTTCTTGAGTCATTTCAAGAGGCACTTCACTCGACCTGATCAATCGGGGTATTTCCTTCGCTAGAAAGTTGAGAATCAAAATGAATCTTTCTACGCAGTCGGGTCCGCGATAGAGGTATTCTTCAACAATGGACGAATCTTTTGAGCGGATGTCGAGAAGACAGAAAGAGCTGGGGACGTGATTCTCGTAAACATTGCCCGTCGACTGAGTCGGTTCCAGAATCGCTTCAAAGTCGTAAACGCAATAAAAGGGGAACTCTTCCATGACATGCGTGCTCCGAAAGTATACAGTTCGTCACCCTTGTTTGGGAAGACGGTTTTGCCCGGCTTCTTGTCCCTGCACATTGAGAGATGGTCAGATAGGGTTTCTTTGCCTCTGAAACCCGGTTAGACACCTCTTACAACGAAAGCGTAGGCTTTTGGCATTTGAAAAAAGCCTCGCAAAGTTTGTAATGCCCACAAAATGGGTCTCAACAAGGAGAAGATCGACATGCTGGTCCAACTCGCGTCATCAACTACCTTCAGGGGGTAGACAAAGTTTTTCTCGCTCTCATAACCAAACACGTTCACCGAGACACAATTTTTACGCTCAAAAAGCCTCCACGTCTTGGGGGAAGGTTACAGGGTACGTTTTCGGAAACACGATACTCGCACATATGTTCACGATGCGAGGATGCTCTTCCTCTGTAAGCCCCGTTCGCAGGATGCAAAACGGCGAGCACCGCAAACACAAAGCACATGTCCCGTTCAGATTGGTGAAGACGCTCACTGACGAGGCGCGTTGCTTTGAGACAAGTTGCTTCGGCAGAGACAAATGTCCGCAACCAACGGTCGGAGGAAGGAATCGTCCCAAACTAAGAGTACAAACTTTGATCCCGACAAGAGAGAATCCCGAGCCTTGTTCTTGATAATGCTCCAACCGAGCAGCTATTTCAGTGCAAACTCGCTGAATCGAACTACTGTGATATTACCGTCCACAAATGCGGTTGATGGAGCTGACTATGAAAAAAGTGCACAGTCACATCAATGTCGTCGTCAGGAAGGAGACGTCCGAGTTCAACGGTGAGTGTCACAAAAAAACGCAGCGGCAGACCAAAATATCTGAGCACGTTTGACATATGCTCTGCATGATGTCTAAAAAAGGTGGCCACGTCGTACGCCTCTGTGTCTCTTTCGTGTAACTCGTATACTGAGCCACATAATTACGAAGAGCGCACACTCTTCGCGCAAAACGGAATGCATGGCGAGGGAGTCACATTGTGAACCAAGGCTAAATGAACTTGAAGCGAGTCTGCACTGGAATAATGCTGTCGGTCGTCGGGAGAGCACAGGTGACAGGTAACCATGATGGGGATGAGATGGCTAGACGATTAGGTGACGAGGGGGCTAGATGATGCGGGTCGTCTAGGTATCGGTGACCTTTTCAGAGATAGCGAAAAAAAATCCTATTAGCGAGGAGAACGCTAGGCTTTTAGACTGCTCACCTTGCTGTGCAAGAAGGGTGTGGTGGAGGACCGAGGTGATTTTTCTCCCTCTCGAGGACCAAATGCTGAAACAAAATGTCTTATTAGCAAGGAAAACGCGAGGCTTTTAGTCTGCTCACCTTGTATCGCGAAGATCAGGAGAAAAACGATGCGTGACTCGGGTAGTTCGAGTGCGAAAAGCTGGAGTACGCCCAGGGAGTCTTAGGCCGTGCAATCACAGTAAACGATGAAGTCGCAATGTTTAGCGCAGATTTTCCTGTAAGCAAGGACCCTGAAAATTAAATATAGTTGCACCCAAGGAAAAGGTTTGTATAAAATAGGGGTAGAAACTGACTCGCTGTCGCACTACCCCAGCGCGCATATTAATCTGTTGTTAGCCCGCGGTTTTTAACTAGTCCAAACATGTCTAGAATTGTTCCTGTTAGGTACGTACTTGTACCGCGCGGTCAGCTCCGAGCTTGGGGAGCATCCGCTTTTTCTTTTATCGGATATACTTCGTTAGGTAAACATTGCGATTTGTGTATACGTTCGGGCGTCGCTATAAACCGCACTGTTGCGACGCGTGTGAGCATTTATCGTGGAGCAAAAGCCGCGCGAGTCTCCCGCCGCGTAGGAATGTGCTTCGCGCCCTTGTTTACTGTGATTGCACGGCCTATGACTCCCTGGGCGTACTCCAGCTTTTCGCACTCGAACTACCCGAGTCACGCATCGTTTTTCTCCTGATCTTCGCGATACAAGGTGAGCAGACTAAAAGCCTCGCGTTTTCCTCGCTAATAAGACATTTTGTTTCAGCATTTGGTCCTCGAGAGGGAGAAAAATCACCTCGGTCCTCCACCACACCCTTCTTGCACAGCAAGGTGAGCAGTCTAAAAGCCTAGCGTTCTCCTCGCTAATAGGATTTTTTTTTCGCTATCTCTGAAAAGGTCACCGATACCTAGACGACCCGCATCATCTAGCCCCCTCGTCACCTAATCGTCTAGCCATCTCATCCCCATCATGGTTACCTGTCACCTGTGCTCTCCCGACGACCGACAGCATTATTCCAGTGCAGACTCGCTTCAAGTTCATTTAGCCTTGGTTCACAATGTGACTCCCTCGCCATGCATTCCGTTTTGCGCGAAGAGTGTGCGCTCTTCGTAATTATGTGGCTCAGTATACGAGTTACACGAAAGAGACACAGAGGCGTACGATGTGGCCACCTTTTTTAGACATCATGCAGAGCATATGTCAAACGTGCTCAGATATTTTGGTCTGCCGCTGCGTTTTTTTGTGACACTCACCGTTGAACTCGGACGTCTCCTTCCTGACGACGACATTGATGTGACTGTGCACTTTTTTCATAGTCAGCTCCACAACCGCATTTGTGGACGGTAATATCACAGTAGTTCGATTCAGCGAGTTTGCACTGAAATAGCTGCTCGGTTGGAGCATTATCAAGAACAAGGCTCGGGATTCTCTCTTGTCGGGATCAAAGTTTGTACTCTTAGTTTGGGACGATTCCTTCCTCCGACCGTTGGTAGCGGACATTTTTCTCTGCCGAAGCAACTTGTCTCAAAGCAACGCGCCTCGTCAGTGAGCGTCTTCACCAATCTGAAGGGGACATGTGCTTTGTGTTTGCGGTGCTCGCCGTTTTGCATCCTGCAAACGGGGCTTACAGAGGAAGAGCATCCTCGTATCGTGAACATATGTGCAAGTATCTGTTTCCGAAAACGTACCCTGTAACCTTCCCCCAAGACGTGGAGGCTTTTTGAGCGTAAAAATTGTGTCTCGGTGAACGTGTTTGGTTATGAGAGCGAGAAAAACTTTGTCTACCCCCTGAAGGTAGTTGATGACGCGAGTTGGACCAGCATGTCGATCTTCTCCTTGTTGAGAACCATTTTGTGGGCATTACAAACTTTGCGAGGCTTTTTTCAAATGCCAAAAGCCTACGCTTTCGTTGTAAGAGGTGTCTAACCGGGTTTCAGAGGCAAGAAACCCTATCTGACCATCTCTCAATGTGCAGGGACAAGAAGCCGGGCAAAACCGTCTTCCCAAACAAGGGTGACGAACTGTATACTTTCGGAGCACGCATGTCATGGAAGAGTTCCCCTTTATTGCGTTTACGACTTTGAAGCGATTCTGGAACCGACTCAGTCGACGGGCAATGTTTACGAGAATCACGTCCCCAGCTCTTTCTGTCTTCTCGACATCCGCTCAAAAGATTCGTCCATTGTTGAGGAATACCTCTATCGCGGACCCGACTGCGTAGAAAGATTCATTTTGATTCTCAACTTTCTAGCGAAGGAAATACCCCGATTGATCAGGTCGAGTGAAGTGCCTCTTGAAATGACTCAAGAAAACGATGCTTCCCACGCGGACTCTTCCCGCTGTGGCATTTTCAACGAAAGCTTTAGCAAGAAAATGAAAACTCGCGACCACGACCACATGACGGGAGAGTATAGGCGGGCGCTTTGCTCCCAGTGTAACCTAAACCATCGAATCAACAAACATACCGTTCCACTCATAGCGCATAACCATTCCTACGACCTCAGTTTTTTTCTAGGCAAGCTTAATTTGTTCGAGTCCAAGGATATTAACGTACTCGGAAGCTCGTGCCAGAATTTTAAATTGTTAGAGATAGGCAACCTTCGCTTTATTGACAGCCTCGCATTTCTTAACGCAAGCCTGGAGACGCTCGTGCAAAATCTCCACTCTAAGGGCACAGAGCATTTTTGTTGCCTTCGGCAGTCCTTTCCCGAGCATGTCGACCTCCTTGCCCGCAAAGGAGTGTTTTGTTATAATTTCATTACAAGCTTTGAGAGTTACGAGGGTCAAAGCCTCCCGCCACGAAAGGCCTTTTTTAACAAGTTGACTGGGCACGGGTCGAAAAGATTGCTCTGAATCCGTTCGACAACAAGCGATACATTTGCAGCGACGGGATTACGACGTTTCCTTTTGGACACAAGAGCGTTTTAGGAAGCGAGCGATCTGCCTCCTCACCACACGCCTCGTAAATATTTTGGACTGTGGCGCAGTTGCTCGCGTTTCCCACCGGTGTGTGTTGAAAACTGCTTGTGTACATTTTTGTATAATCCGCCAGTGTACGGAAGCCGCGGATCCTATCTCTCTTCTCATCTCACACCCTGACCTTGTAAATATATTTTTGGCTTGTATCGCGCGCATTGCTTTGTTATTCAACAACTTTTTTTTTGCCTCGGATGTGTCTTGATACTGCTTGTGTTGTACATTTTTGTGTAAAGTGTTTCCAGTGGTTTCACGTGTCGCGTAGAGTGATTTTAAAAGCCGTATCTGTATTTATAAGTGTGCGTGTTTTTAGAGCGAATGATAATAAAAAACATGAAACATCATATCTGTCTCGTCTTTAGCGCGTATGGATGCGACCACTCTCCGGTCCATTTCCCACAACACGCTCCGTTCAGCAGCTGCAGATGACGCTAAAATTAGCGAGAGATGACGTGAGCGCGATAGAGTTGACGCCATCTACCAAGCTGGCGCTAAAATTAGCGAGAAAATGTCTCGTGATAATGGTAAAAGTTCACGCCAGCTAAGAGATTCAGCTGCGCGCCACCCCTCAAAATTAGGTATATACAGCTTACCATGTGCGGGAAGCGCACGGCAGGGTAACTTCAATGCTTTACGCTGGGCCAAGATGTATAGCACGGCCTGTAAACTTCAAAGTTTTACCGTCACCCCAGCCAAAATTTAGCGGTATCCAGCTGGTGCTAAGGGAATCTTCAGATGACGGCCGAATTTAGCGGGTCGAAGCTTTTACCACCAGATGTCAGCAATTTTTTGGCGATTAGCACTTCAAAGTTCTAACGCTAGATGGTGTCTATTCAAAAACAAATCACTGGGTCCAGCGCGGTCTGTGAGTTTCAAGACTTTGCCCCACCGTTTAGCAGGTCCACTTCAAAGATTTACGCTGGACCAAGATTTAACACGGTCCGCCAGCTTCAAAGTTTAACCGTCACCTCACCCCCCAATTTTGCGGCTGAAGCTAATTGGACCGTCACATGACTTCCAAAGTTTATAGCGAGTCGAAGCTTTACCACCAGATGGCACCCAAGTTTGACGACGACCACTTCACAATTTGAACACTAGATGGCACCTACTCCCGAAAGTCCGCCAGCTTCAAAGTTTAACCGTCACCTCACCCCCCAATTTTGCGGCTGATGCTAATTGGACCGTCACATGACGTCCAAAGTTTATAGCGGGTCGAAGCTTTTACCACCAGATGGCACCCAATTTGAATGAGGACCACTTCAAAGTCTGAACACTAGATGACGTCTATTCCCAAAATTCGCTGGGGCTTTGCAAAGTTTTTGCGAGCTGGCCCCAAATTTTAACAGGGTCGCTTTAAAACTTTACGCAAAAACAACATCAATCACTGTCCGCGAGCTTCAAAGTTTTACAGTCACCTCAAGCCCAATTTAGCGGGACCCAGCTGCTGCTATTTGGGACCGTCACGTGACGCCGATTATCAGCGGGTCGAAGACCCCAAATGCAACAGCTAAGGGGTGTTAGAGGGCGGGGCTTGAGCCGCACGTCCGGGAGCTTCCTGGCTCGTGACGACGACCATTCCCCGAAGTGAAGAACCCAGGGGTCCAGTGGAGGTGGGAGAATTGGTAACGTAACGAACGGTTTAATTACATGGTTGCGATACAGTCGTCAAATCCGAGAGAACTCCTGAGCAGCCTCGCGCTCCGCCTTATATAGGGTCCGTTTTCTCCCTCACTCCCCGCCAGGGCAGCAGGTGCGCAGCAGCAACCCGCCGTCAAGTGCGTCGTAGCAAAGTCCGCCGCGTCGTAGCCAGAAGTGCGTCGTAGCCATGGTCCTCCGCAATTAGGTCATGCCTCTCTCCCTTTCCTGAGCGCGCCAAGCCCCACGCACGCACACACGTCCCGTTGACGTCACGGACTCGTCGAGACCTGTCTCCGCAGTTAGGCCCGGCCTCTCTCCCCTTCCGGAGCGCACCAAGCCGCACGCACGCACACACGTCCCGTTGACGTCACGGGCGCGTTGAGACCTGTCTCCGCAGGCGCAGACACGTAGGCGCCGGTTCCGTACTCGTCGGGACTCGTTTCGCGTAGGCCCCGTCCAGCAGGCGACGTTCCCGGACTGGTCATGACTCGTTTCCGCAGCGTTGAAACTCGGAAGAAGGTCGCCGAAGGTTCCATTCTTAACAGCCCCTCCGGGGCCAGGGAAACCTCGAAAGGCCGGTGGTACAATCGCTGGCCTGAAGAGGTGGGCTTGGAGTAGGCCTTGAGAAGACGCTGCAAGCACCCAACAAACTCCCAAACCTCTTACAACGGAGGCATTAGCGGAAACGTCCCACACAACACCACGCCACACAGCAGCCAAACGCTCGGAATTCGCCAGAGACCCGCCAGACTGGACTACGGATTACAAAAATTTGCAAAAAAAACTACAAATTTAAAACCTTAGGACAATTGCGGGTATCGAGACCCGCTGTCGCCAAAACACAACTCATTTTTCCAAAGAGGTCACTATGAACAAAATACAAAAGACAAAAACTTTTTGCAATTTGTGAGGTCTTGTTGGGGTTTTAACGAAGTGCCCCCACTTTGATCCTCATTCCCGTGGATGACGGAGACCTCTGAGATCATCACTCCCGCTTTTGGTGATACCAGAAAAATCTGCTCAACCCATCGGCATTGCCGTTAAATTTGCCTTTCCTTTTTCTTGCCCTGAAGTCGTAGTGATCGATTTTCACGTGATTTCTAGACGTGAAAATGCGGTCCTTATAGCGCCGATAAAACAATCCGCCTTTTTCATGCCCCGTCACATTGGTCCTAGCAATCTCCTGAGCTGTACCGCGAAACCCTGACACACTAGGGTCGCTCTTCTGCTCGACTGTCAAAGACACTCTGTCTACTCGTAGCAGAGGACCAAAGTTACGTGACGCCGGAGCTACGAGAGATCTTTCACTGATCCCGTCTTCCTCCGCCTTTTTCGCCGGTTCGTTGGGACGGCGTACACTTTCTAGTGCTACGAGGTCAGGCTGTTCTACAACCTGGTCCCTCTCATCCCGTTTCTCTGCCTCGAGCTCTGGGAGTGCCTGCTCCCCGACAGCTGCCTCTGGCTCTGGATCACTCGTCAACAAAGGGGCGAGCTGACGCGATTTGGACCTCGTACCTGACTGAACTAGTCCCTCTCCCAGTTGTTGACCCCTCTCGCGCAGCAGGAATTCTGACCGGTTAGAAAACAAATAAGGATACTCCAACGGGACTGTTTGCGAGACAGCCGCCTCTGTCACTAGCTCTCCGAACGGGCCAGTTATCCTTACCGTCGCCATAGGCAGACAGACACTGTGCTTTTCGAGCAGCTGCTTGATCCAAACTACCTTTCCAGTAAAATCGGATCGCGTTACATACGATGGATGAACCACGTCCATCGTCGCTGCACTGTCCCGAAGCACCCTGCACGGCTTTCCGTTTACCTGGAGCTCGTGAAGATAGGGACGAAGGAGCTCCAGGTCCTCGTCACTACCGGTCACGGTCGAGAACACAACCCGCGGTTTCTTACATCTGGCCGCTGTGTGTCCCGGCTCCTGACAGTTGTAGCACAGGAACGGCTTCCTTGCCTCGAACTGCCCTGTTTGGCTTTTCCGCGCCTCGTCTCCGTTCGAGTGTTCTGCGCTCTTTTCTGGGACCTTTTGTCCTGCTTCGGGCTTCTCGGGCCCGTTTTCTCGCGAGCCGTTTCCCTGTCGGAAGGTCTTGCGCTGATCGCTCCGGCCGGGTTCGCTTTCCTCTCCGCTCAGCTTTCTACGCGTTGCGTACTCCTCGGCTAGCTCAGCGGCCCTTTCGACAGAGTCGACTCCTACCCTGTCCTGCACCCAGAGCTTGACTGACTGCGGAATGCTACGAAAGAACTGTTCGAGGCACACACACTCGACTACCTTGTCTCGGCTTTCGTACACTTCCTCGCTCTTCAACCATTCTATCAAATTGGTTTTAAGCCCGTAAGCGAATTCCGAGTAGCCCTCGCTGCTCTTTTTGGATGCGTTTCTAAACCTTTGACGGAACGCCTCGGCAGAAAGGCGGTACCGTTTCAAAAGGCTGGACTTCACCTTGTCGTAGTCGTCCGCGTCTCCAGCACTAAGGCGCGCGACAACCTCTGCAGCCTCACAGGGCAACAAAGTCAAAAGCCGTTGCGGCCACGTTTCTGGGGCGAAGCTCAACTTCTCACATGTCCTCTCAAAGTTCACTAAGAACAGGCCCACGTCTTCCCCAACTTTAAACGGCTGCATGAGCTTCTTCATTTGATACGACTCGGTCTCACTTGCTCGCACCGGAGTCCCAACTCTACTGTTCTGTGAGTTTAATCGCTGTTGTTCCATCTCTAACTCTAACCTTTTTAGCGCTGCTCGTTCCTCTCTCGCTGCAGTCTGCTCCCGTTCCTCTCTCGCCGCAGCCTGCGCTCGTTCCTCTCTCGCCGCAGCCTGCTCCCGTTCCTCTCTCGCTGCAGCCTGCTCTCGTTCTCGTTCCTCTCTCGCTGCAGCCTGCTCTCGTTCTCTTTCGTTCCTCTCTCGCTGCAGCCTGCTCCCGCTCTCGTTCCTCTCTCGCTGCAGCCTGCTCTCGTTCTCGTTCCTCTCTCGCTGCAGCCTGCTCCTGCTCCTCTCTCGCTGCAGCCTGCTCTCGTTCTCGTTCCTCTCTCGCTGCAGCCTCGCTCTTAGCGTTCAGAAGCAGTTCCCACGCAATTTTAATTTCCTCTACTTCTGCGCTCTCTGAAATCGCTTTACTGATCTCAGATTTCTTCATCTTTTGCTCCACCTCCACACCCAATTCTTCACATAAACAGAATAAATCTGTTCTCAGTAACCTCATTAGATCCATGATCGCTGCTCTTTAGCTTTGGCTTTGTTCTAAAACTTGTCGCGAGGTTGTACCCAAACCTAGCGCACGAGTCAAACACTAAGGATTCCCAGCAGTTCAAAATTAATTACCCATAATCTGAAGCCTGGCGAATCTCAAAGCAAAGTCCAAACGCTCACCCGCAGATGTAGCACGATGTCGCATGGTCCGATCCCAACCGCTGCCAACCAGTTGTTAGAGGCGGGGTTTGATGCCGCACGTCCGGGAGCTTCCTGGCTCGTGACGACGACCATTCCCCGAAGTGAAGAACCCAGGGGTCCAGTGGAGGTGGGAGAATTGGTAACGTAACGAACGGTTTAATTACATGGTTGCGATACAGTCGTCAAATCCGAGAGAACTCCTGAGCAGCCTCGCGCTCCGCCTTATATAGGGTCCGTTTTCTCCCTCACTCCCCGCCAGGGCAGCAGGTGCGCAGCAGCAACCCGCCGTCAAGTGCGTCGTAGCAAAGTCCGCCGCGTCGTAGCCAGAAGTGCGTCGTAGCCATGGTCCTCCGCAATTAGGTCATGCCTCTCTCCCTTTCCTGAGCGCGCCAAGCCCCACGCACGCACACACGTCCCGTTGACGTCACGGACTCGTTGAGACCTGTCTCCGCAGTTAGGCCCGGCCTCTCTCCCCTTCCGGAGCGCACCAAGCCGCACGCACGCACACACGTCCCGTTGACGTCACGGGCGCGTTGAGACCTGTCTCCGCAGGCGCAGACACGTAGGCGCCGGTTCCGTACTCGTCGGGACTCGTTTCGCGTAGGCCCCGTCCAGCAGGCGACGTTCCCGGACTGGTCATGACTCGTTTCCGCAGCGTTGAAACTCGGAAGAAGGTCGCCGAAGGTTCCATTCTTAACAGCAGCGATGCTGCACGCCGCGACACGCCGTTCTCTTCCGTCATCGGAGGAATTGCACCGACGCTGGACGACAGCACGCATCTTATCTTCGAACCTGGAATCAGTCGTTCGTTTTTTGATGAACTTTATCATCGACTGTGACATCACCGTTTTGGGCTATAAAACGGCGCAGCGCGACGCTCCTCGACATTGGGCACGGCAGCACTGCCAACATGAGGGCTAACAACCCATTCGTCTTTCTCGTCCAGATCCTGCTTGACATTGTGCTGGTGCCGGTCTACGTCAACGAGCTGAACATAGGCAGCGATGCTGCACGCCGCGACACGCCGTTCTCTTCCGTCATCGGAGGAATTGCACCGACGCTGGACGACAGCACGCATCTTATCTTCGAACCTGGAATCAGTCGTTCGTTTTTTGATGAACTTTTATCATCGACTGTGACATCACCGTTTTGGGCTATAAAACGGCGCAGCGCGACGCTCCTCGACATTGGGCACGGCAGCACTGCCAACATGAGGGCTAACAACCCATTCGTCTTTCTCGTCCAGATCCTGCTTGACATTGTGCTGGTGCCGGTCTACGTCAACGAGCTGAACATAGGCAGCGATGCTGCACGCCGCGACACGCCGTTCTCTTCCGTCATCGGAGGAATTGCACCGACGCTGGACGACAGCACGCATCTTATCTTCGAACCTGGAATCAGTCGTTCGTTTTTTGATGAACTTTTATCATCGACTGTGACATCACCGTTTTGGGCTATAAAACGGCGCAGCGCGACGCTCCTCGACATTGGGCACGGCAGCACTGCCAACATGAGGGCTAACAACCCATTCGTCTTTCTCGTCCAGATCCTGCTTGACATTGTGCTGGTGCCGGTCTACGTCAACGAGCTGAACATAGGCAGCGATGCTGCACGCCGCGACACGCCGTTCTCTTCCGTCATCGGAGGAATTGCACCGACGCTGGACGACAGCACGCATCTTATCTTCGAACCTGGAATCAGTCGTTCGTTTTTTGATGAACTTTTATCATCGACTGTGACATCACCGTTTTGGGCTATAAAACGGCGCAGCGCGACGCTCCTCGACATTGGGCACGGCAGCACTGCCAACATGAGGGCTAACAACCCATTCGTCTTTCTCGTCCAGATCCTGCTTGACATTGTGCTGGTGCCGGTCTACGTCAACGAGCTGAACATAGGCAGTGTTAGAGGCGGGGTTTATGCCGCACGTCCGGGAGCTTCCTGGCTCGTGACGACGACCATTCCCCGAAGTGAAGAACCCAGGGGTCCAGTGGAGGTGGGAGAATTGGTAACGTAACGAACGGTTTAATTACATGGTTGCGATACAGTCGTCAAATCCGAGAGAACGCCTGAGCAGCCTCGCGCTCCGCCTTATATAGGGTCCGTTTTCTCCTCACTCCCGCCAGGGCAGCAAGTGCGCAGCAGCAACCCTGCCGTCAAGTGCGTCGTAGCAAAGTCCGCCGCGTCGTAGCCAGAAGTGCGTCGTAGCCATGGTCCTCCGCAATTAGGTCATGCCTCTTCTCCCCTTTC
The DNA here is from genome assembly GCA_037355805.1 of Ixodes ricinus. Classification (NCBI taxonomy): domain Eukaryota; kingdom Metazoa; phylum Arthropoda; class Arachnida; order Ixodida; family Ixodidae; genus Ixodes; species Ixodes ricinus. The sequence goes on along the minus strand of JAZHYW010003575.1, from coordinate 32,130 downwards.
CTGAGCGCGCCAAGCCCCACGCACGCACACACGTCCCGTTGACGTCACGGACTCGTTGAGACCTGTCTCCGCAGTTAGGCCCGGCCTCTCTCCCCTTCCGGAGCGCACCAAGCCGCACGCACGCACACACGTCCCGTTGACGTCACGGGCGCGTTGAGACCTGTCTCCGCAGGCGCAGACACGTAGGCGCCGGTTCCGTACTCGTCGGAACCCGTTTCGCGTGGTCCCCGTCCAGCAGGCGACCTTCCCGGACTTTTCACTGACTCGTTTCCGCAGCCTTGAAACTCGGAAGAAGGTCGCCGAAGGTTCCATTCTTAACAGTGGCGTCATCGCTCACTTTAGTGTAGCTAGCGGGCTCCAGGAAATGGCCCAGTTTTGATAGACGGCTGCCACCCCCAAGGCATTCGCATCCAGGGCTTAAACATAGCGCCGCTAGTCACCCTGGTGTTTATACCCATCCTATAACCAGGCGGAAAAGGCACCGTCAATGCTCCAGTCAAGACCCTTCAACGCGATTCATCATACTTCACGGGCACACACGAAGCCGACGTACACGATTGGTTGAAGCGTTTATTTACGTCGATGAAAACAAAATTAATCAGACTGGCTAGTCGTGGAAGACCGACCACGTCGGCAAGAAGAGCTGTGAGGGCTGTCGTCGTAGCTCAACATTTATCGACGATCCTGAGACGCAGCAACACGGACGGCTAACCTCCGCCGGCTCTCGGACGGCTGGGAGAGAACTTTCAATTCCGGTAAAGTACTACGTCAGGACCACGTGATCTTTCATTTCGCTCTTGAGTTGAGGAGAAAAGTTGAAAAGGAAGATGTTGAAAAATCGTTTTATGGTCCCCTTAACGCTTCTACATCTCGGGGAGGTGCCACTCTGTATGCACTCCGATGATGAGACAACCGAACAGAGAGAAGAGTTTATCTTCAAGAAAGAATGCTTATTATGAACGATATTTACATTTCTGACCAAAGTATGGGAATGAAGTTATCAAAAGCCCCGAATTATCAATCAGATTTTTCTGCGCTTATATATTTTTCCTATATCCGTCGAATTGGTGCTTTTTCGGTGAATAAACGTCAAAAATGGGAAACCTAAAAAGGCCAAACCTGCCCATGTTTCAACCATCACCTAGTGAAACAGAAGCAGACAATTATAAATAATAACTATTATCAAGAGACGTACACGAACGCTATAAGGGCGCATTTTCGTGGAGGACATATATATGTGTAAGTGAACACCAACTATTCTCTTTTTCCGAGAGCTATAAAATTGAGAAATTCGAGGAGTATGACATTCCCAACGACTTCACTATGGTATTTTGCACAGCCGTCGATTTCACACAAAAAGCGTGAGAATAGTGATAACTCGTTTCATCAATGCAAAATTCCTCTGATTAATTTGGAGCGATCCACAAATGCTCGCGCGTTTAGAGCAGCGAATGCTAGCTCCGTTTGCACGTGCATAAAGATACAAAGCGCTCTGTAACCACTCCAAATCTACCAGCGAAATTCGCCATAAGTTTATGAAAGGTTTACAACATGCACACACAATATTACAATTAGAACAAAAAGTTGTACGAAAAACAACAACGAACAATACAAAAACTACGAAACATGTAAAATAAACAAGTTTTAGAATCATTCACAAATTATTTACCAACAAGCTAACTTCATATAAAACGTCGCAAGATCTAGATAAATACGCATATTTGAACGTATTTTACGAGTATATAAAAAAATATGCTTAAGTAGTCACTGTAGCTTTGATATTAATGCAGAAACGCAACCGATTACTCTAAATATGACAAAATTGCACGTCAGTATTAAAAAAAGCGTACTCCATCGTTTATTTCTTATTAACTCTCCTTAACTGTTCACAGTGACTTAAACCAACTTGTGATGACAAACTAGCTGCCTATAACCTCAAAGAGAAAAGCGGCAACAAACCTTTAATCAAATTGAGCCTCACGGTGTCAGCTCCAAAAAGTCTAGAACCGACAAAGGTTCCACAGCGGTGCTGCTCTATCTTTGAGTGTAGAAAGTCATGCGGTCTCTAGCGTACTTTTGTTCTTGTGTCTCTTTACTGTAACTCATAAGCCTTTCATAAAATTGTAAACCTTTCATAAGATTAATGAAACAAACTATAATTACGTACGTGCTTCGTGTGCAAGTAATGAACCCTCGGCAATGTCCACGCCTCGAGCTTCTCAATTTTTTATCTCCGTGAGAAATACTAAATAAATGAGGCATTCATTATACGGCTGAATGTTTCTCCCAAGAATAAGGCTTCCACGTATATGGTTGAAATAGATATAAAGAAAATATGATCCTGTACCATAATTGTGATGACCTGACGGGGAAACACCCATGCAGTAAATCCAAAACCTTGACATTCATAGAAAGAAAGTTTTTAGAACTTTATCAGAGAAGTTAGTGTAGTTTTTAAAACGTCTCTATTTCTAGTCAGCTGATTTTCTTATTCAGTGATCCGCTGATCCAGTGGAAGGAACACCCTGAGTTTTATAGAGAATTTCATCAACAGACTAAGCACTCTGGTATTTTCGCGGTGGTCATGCAGAGTTTGCTGCGTGACGTCATTTTGACAGGGTTAACTGCCGTCCACTCTTTTATGGTTTATTGATTAAAAATATATGTTGCTTCACGTTGGAAACTGTAACTAACACCATGTACCACGCTTATCAACTGACACACTTTGAATACGAAAGAGTTACCAAGTATATTTGCTACTTCTGCGCAAGTGGTCTCGCTCGTTCTTTCACCCGATCAGCTTGTTTCCATCGCGGTGATTTACGTGCTCGAGGCGATATGCACTCGATACTATGTGCAATATCTTTATCTCTTGGTTTAACTTGCGCGATCTGCGCCCGTGGTCAATTCGAGCTGCCCGGAGGTGAGATTTTTGCCATTTGCAAAACAAGATTCCCAGGAGATTAGTTGGCGACAAATTTAGCGTTCTACCGATCCGCAGGTGCAGGACTCGTATGCGCTGCAATATAACCTTCTGGCGACGATGTGAATTTTTTCTTCTGGAGCTACATTTTTAATGTAATTATGCAATACGAAAACTGTCTCGTTCACGAGGTGGTGTCGCTTCAAGTTAATAGGATGCCTCCGTGTGCTTCTTTTCTGTTTGTCTGCGCGAGAGTAGAATGACCCGGAGGTTCAAGGTTTCTAAGGTTCTTATTATTCGAGGCCATGCATTCGCAGTTCCTCGTATCTATATGGTTGATTTCGAGCAAGATTAGCATGCTGATATTGTTGATGTTCGTTCCTTTTTATTAAGACCGAACACTTCTTGGCAGGACGAAGAACTTCATGAGTGATCAATATACCTTTTGCAAAAATCCCAAAACGCCACGTACAAAGAACTGTACGCTCCTCCTTGCCAGCCACGTGACACTAAAGAAAGCGAGAGGGAGCATAGTGCTCACCTGCCTTCGCCAGCCCGCTGTCGCCTCCAATATCGCCTTGTTGTTCTGCTACAGCCGGCTGTACCTTGGAAGTTCCCCACATTACCTTCGGCACTGCGGACGGCGCTGCACACTTACCAAAAGCTCTATTCGCAGATAATGTACCAAAAGAAAAGTGTATCCTGGAGATACGTTCACCGGAGAAAAGCTCGCCTACCTTTGTGCGGGTCCGGAGAAAAGCTCACCAGTCTTTAGAGAGGCTCCGAAGACGAGCTGTACCGGAAGCTCAATTTTATGCAAGGTGGTCTTTATCAAATCAATGTTTATTTCATGGAAGTGAACAATTTGTTCCTGTATTTTTGGACCGGGGTGAACATTTTAGGAGCAGTGGTGGAAGTAAATCTACATCCGTGTCTTATGCAGGCAGTATGCATTTCAAAGCATCATGGTGTAATACGCCAAAACAACACGGACGAAAACGAAGGGAGAACTGGACAGGACGCGGCGTAACTTTCAACTGAATGGTTTATTTCGATGACATAATTTTAAAAATATAAAAGCAGGCACACTTGGCAGAACACAAAGATATGGTCTAAACACCCCCCCCCCCCTCAAATGCCAGCGTCATTGGTTCTTCAAATAGTAGAATTCTTTATCGGACAAGGACAAAGAGGGTGCGCTTACACAAGAGTTGTCGTGGTGGGACTTAATCAGGAAGGCTTCGTGAATTTCTCTGGCCGTTTTTGTTTTGTAATGGCCCATGACACAGGTGTCACCAAAGATGGGGCTGCACTTTCCAGAGTTGGGCCCGCATTCGCAACGGTCACAGTGGACCACTAGGTGGCCAGACGGGGACTGCCTGATCGCCAACGCATGCTCTCTGACCCTATCATTAATGCACCTCCCCGTCTGGCCAACGTACACCTTACCACATGACAGGGGAATTTTGTACGTGACACTAGTGGCGCACTCGCGGAACTTAGTGACATGTCGTTTTTTGCAGGACTCTTGCGGCACACCCGATTCCTCTCCCAGTCAACCTGCTTGTCCTTTTACACAGCGAAGATAGTTTGTTTGGTGCAGAAAAAACGACTGGTATGTCAAAGCAATGGGCCACCTTCTTCAGATTGTGGGACATCTTGTGAATGCAAGGCAAGACAACAGGCCTACCTACCCTCCTGGGAGCCCTTTCGCACACTGCGCTGTAGTCTTTTTTCATCTTTTTTGCTAAGGTCTCGGAATCATCTCGAAAAACATGCCGGGGGTATCCTGGCTCTTCAAGTCTGCTGGGCCTGAGAATGATAAACTGTTTTTCATACGTGTGCCCACACCGTATGAAAACAGAACATGCAGTGAGCACCTCCGTCATGTTCTTCGAGATGTTTGACCATATTTTTGTGTTCTGCCAAGTGTGCCTGCTTCTATATATTTAAATCGTGTCATCAAAATAAACAATTCAGTTGAAAGTTTCACCGCGTCCTGTCCAGTTCTCTCTTCGTTTTCGTCCTTGATGTTTTTGGCGTATTACACCATGATGCAAAACCAACTAGCCCAACTAGCCATCCTTATCCATTTCAAAGCAAGGCGCTTTACTGTAGCCCTTCTCCGCTTTAATGTCGACCATTTTTGCGGGTGTTCGCATATTTAATGATGACGTAGCCGAGATAGGGACAATAAAAATTTAATTTTGCTGCTCATTGGAAGAGTTTCAAATATTGAATGCGTGCCTTCTGAAATGTCGAAATGTGAAGTTTAAGAACTGAAGAATCCGCTACTACACGAAATGTAATTTAATTTTAACAAATCATGAAGGAACTAATCAAACTGCAGCCTACCACAATGGTTATATCCTCCTCCCACCCCCTTCCCCCCTAGGATCAATCACTGGTTTACAGGTTTTTTTAGTTTTGTTCTGCAACTGATTTTTTATAATTAAGCTATATTCAAAAGTATAATATTTGTTAGTAATATCATCCGAAGACACTTCGGTTGAGTGAACGTATTTCAGTTGAGCACAAATTCGCAGGTGAACTTTTCTCCGCATTCGTCAAAAGGCCAGTGAGCTTTTCTATACATCGGAGGAGTTTGCGGTGAGCTTTTCTGCGGTGAGCTTATCTCGGTGATCTTTTCCGCAGTGATCTTTTCTCCGCCGCCCCAGAAAAGTCTGGATCCTTTTTATGATTGATTGAGCGATTTGTTTTCGTGAATAAAGAAATGACAGCAACATTCGAGCTCTAACCATGACCGCTAAATCACCGCTTTCTATGAATAACAAATCATCGAGCCAGGTGTCACACATTGTCATGACGAAGCAAGAAAGATGCGTAATTTAAGGAACTTCCGCCAACTTTTGTGATGTGGTTCGAGATCCTCTGCTCTTCAAACCCTTTGACGATTGACACCTGCAAGCCGAAAATTCACTATTCAGTTGCACAATGCCCCTTTGTAACAGGGCGATCGCTCCTGTAAGAGCGAATTCCATAAAGTCAAGAGATGGAACCAAAGGGGAGCTGCCGTACACTCTGTCCCCACGTTTTAGCGAGATTACGAGCGCAACCAACAGTTCGGAACTGATAACGCCGAATCGCCAAATCCACGCAAAGCCTGCGTTTATGAGATCTGTTACCGTACTGGTGTCTAGAAAGGTGATATAACATATGAAATAAAGCAACCAGAAAAGGAAAGAAGGAAAAATACAAAAAAAGCAAACGATACCTGATGCTGCGTCCACTCACCGCTATGGTTCTGACAAGTGCGCGTAGTGCGTGTGTTGACTTAAAGAGGAGTGTGGGTTGCTCTGGAGAGAAAACGGAAATGCCAATAAAGTTAACGCAGACGGGTTTTGCAGCAGCTTGTGGACTTTGAGATCACGACGATGGGACGCTGAATTGGCTAGACTCGCGGCGCAAAACTTTTGCAAATAAAAAAAGAAGTACAGTTGTATTTTTAGTTATTAATCAAACCACCATATGCAGACTTTCGTGTTATGAGGTGCACATAAGAAACTAACTCCAGTCTCAGTGCCTTCTATGGGCGCGCGACATCCAGCTTTGCCACGTCGTCCGTTAGTACCTTTATTTTATCATTGTTTTTGTTATTTTTGAAACTTTAGGAGCTTGCGAAGTCCTCTCGAAGTGTCTCAGAGTCCTCTCACTTTTCTCTCATTATTGTTTTTTTTTCTCACATTTTCATTGTGTGACTGGTGGAGCTTGCAGCGCAGGTGTTTGACAGCCGGCCAGCTCTCGTCGGTCGTGGCACGCTTCACTTTTCGAGATTAACTCATGAGTTAGTTCAATAGCAAGTGCCATTCTGCATTATTAGGAAAGGGGATAGGTGACCGAGTGGGTTCGCGTACCTCAGCTCCGGAGCACGTGTAACAAAGCTCGAGCTGCATGCAGAACCCAGGGATCCGGTTCAATCCTCATCCCTGCTCGTTTCGATTTGGATGAGCATCTACCGGCGTGCGGTCGTGCATCACTACTGCGTGGTGCAGGTTAAAGATCCGCAGGCTAGCACTGGCTAAATTTCTCATCTATACAGATGAGTCACAGACGCCCATTAAGGCTGATTAACGCTCCCGCCGTATATGTATGTAAATATGCATAGAACACACTTGATTATTATTATTAGGGAGCTTTCGAATAGGTTGTCCCAACGTTTAGTGGCCCAAGTTGCTCCGGGGCTTCGCACTGCTCGCGCATGCTCAACGCTTGATCAATGCGGCGCCCCAGGCTGTTCGGGGCATCCAGAAACGTTAGGACCACCTGTTCTGAAGCTCCTTAATAAGGCTTCATCTGCTGTAGCGCTCGTCAAGCTGAAACACTCTCGGGAATCCGCGGTCCTCCGCAGGGTTTCACCGAAGCGTTACTGAAAAGTTAAAAAACGTGGCAGAGGTCGTGCGCGCAGGCACGTCCCAGCCACGCGTCCTGCCAGCCTTCGGCGGCGTTGGTCCGCGGAACAAAGGGCTGGGTGCGGGCGTCAACCCACCGTTCTGCCAGGCTACGTCCGCGCGGTGGAAGTCGTCGTCGTCGTCGCCGCAGCCGCGGCGGCCACGCACGCAGCGTATCTCCTGTGCATTCGTCGATGGTTCGGTGGCGGCGGCATGCCCGACGACAAGCCACAGGATGCGCGCCACAATGACGCGGGCGGAGCCACAATGGCCCCGCGTTCCGCCGCTGAAACCGAGGGCCGCGCCGTGCTCGCTCCAGTCCTCAGCTGACAGTGCGGGCGGAGCAACACGCTCGCCGGAACAATCCACCGCGCCTCCTTTTCATCACTTGACCCCACTATCTGCTTATGGGCATGCATGGGCAGGAGCGAGATCACGTGGCGAGAGATCGACATATAGTTGGTCTAGTAAGAACGTAGCTTCCACCGCACTGTCAGCATAGGTGTAAACGGAATAGACAAAGCCCGCCTGGTGGCACAGACGCCGGCAATGGCGAAAAACAAGAAAATGGCAAACAAACGCGTGCCCGCTTTACTGATATGCCGCAAAGGGGCGTTGTACTCTTTGAAACCAACGCGTGTGATTTATCGGCTACGCTGGGCGAATTTTCCGAATTCATTGTTTCAGAAGTTACTTGCGGTAGATGTACATAAATGTCACGAATCCGACGATCGGAGGTGGACTGCATTCTTAAGGGGTTATACCAACAATTTTTGTTCTTTCGGTGAATACCGCTTATAATTATTCCTTGACATTCATAACCTATGAATTATGTTGCTCTTCTTGCGTGTTTCAAGACAGTAAAATTATTTTCCAATATTCCAAGCACCGACGCCCCGTGTGATGCCGTACATCTTGGTACCGCCATCACACGCAACGTCGAGTGCTTGGAGGTATTGAAACATAATTTTACTGTCTTTGAAGCACTGGCACGTATGTTTCACTTACTGTAAGATTTATGGAAATAAGCATGAGGATAAGTTTATTGCATGGATAGTGCCAAGATGCTCATATTAGCCGAGGAGCGCTGTACGATGATGCTCCATGCAATCTTGGTGCGACTGGTTTTAACGAAGCTTTCAAAGCTTCGGATCGCTGAGGTCCAAAATGGTGATAACCGGCTGGCAACCGGAGCGATGAGCCGATTACCTTGAAGGTTTTGTCGTCTGTGTGGTACGGTATGTGTGTCCGGCTAGGAGGTGGGAAGGCAATGGCACTACTTTCCCAGGTCCAGTGACTTTAGGTTTGGCTATTCCCATCATTGCAGCGGTTGGGCACGAGCCACTACCCGAGTGCATGTCGAGGCAGTGTTTGTCGCGGACCCAAATTGAACGCTCACACAGTGCATCGTGTCCTGTATGAGCCGCATTTAAATATCGTCACCGCGAGGATCAAAGAGTTGATGACAATCCTGGGGATCGCATTGTCATGGCATTGTTGACACTGCCAACAATGCGATCCCTACAACCTCGTCATTAAGTTTTGCGAAGGAGAGACTGAAAGATAACGTCCTATTTTATCCTCGAAATTATGTGGCGACAAGGAAAGAACCTTCTTGGTCAGTGGCGTTCCGTGCCAGTATGCTTATTGGGTCCCACTGTGTCAGTAGGCTATGTGTTAAGTGAGAAGAATTTCTACCCACTATCGCTGCAAGGCCCCTCACCACGACTGTATCTATAGATGGGTTCAAGTGTAGTAACGAAGGGTCCACGCCTGCTGTGATTTTTTTTTGTTTGTTCAGAAAGAGGAATTGAAGGAGTGTGCGCGCTACTGGGTCACTTGTCTCCGCTTTGCGCTACAGCTTAGAGGCTAGAGAGTGCGGGATCAGAGGCATTGGAAAATGCTCACCTAACAGCGCGCATTGTGAAAGCAGTTCCTCGGTGCGCATCGGCTGCAGGGTTCACTCATCTACGATTCGCGGGAATCGTGCTTTGGTTGGGACGCGTCCCCACTACGCGCCTGGAACACTGGTTGCCCACTTCCGGACACCGTTTATCTTCTCTGACCCCAACATAATAGGCCACGCCATGTCCCGAATCTTAAGCTGTGTAACCCTCAACAGGCGTGCCCCTCCTTGCATTACGGCGTGCCAAAGACATATTTTGGAACACTTGCTCGCCGTGTATACTATACAGAAGGACAAAAACAAAAAGAAAAGACGTCCCAGCCGTTAGCATGCTTCCCTTATTTCTGTGTTTCGGGGTGCATGCGTGAACTCGGCTCGCACGACGCCGTTCCATGCGAGAACACACTTTCTGGGTCCCGTAGATCGGGACTCCTCTGACCAGTCACTCGATTTACAACAACGCGTGCTTCGCCACGGGGCGCAGTGCTACTCGGGGTCGGCGCGGAGACGCGCGAGCGCATTCAAAACGGACTGCACCCGCCAACCTTATATGCAAAAGGCCGTTAGGGTGCTACACTTTCTTCGAGAGCGCCGTGAGTGGGTCAATGGAATGCACCACTCGGGCGGCACTTTTGTTGTCGAACTGGCCCCGTGCTCGTGCATCAGTGCGTGACTTGGAACTCACGTTTGCAGATCGATCGAAGGCCCAGTTCGGACGTGCCATTTTTTCCGGCATGCGGTCGTTGTAAGACGTTTGTGCTGCTTTCTTTATTTCGAACCCGTTCGCGCTGGACATAGAGGTTAATCGTCTGGAAGCGAAATTAAAGGGTTCGCACATTTTGTCTTAAATATTGGTTCTGAACAAGCGTAGTTGCTCTCGGTATTGAGCCCGGTGGCGTTCAACACCGTCCGGTAGTGCGCTGCAAACCTGCCTCGCGACCGGGCGGTCGTGGGCAGGTCTGCCGAACTTACGAAAGTGGAAGGAAACGGTTTCACTCTTTCTCCAGATGTACTCAAAACGGCTATGCACATGGTGTGAAGCAGAAATGGATGCAGGAAAGCAAGTCGTCTGCCTCTTGCGCAGGGGTGGCGGCGACGTCAGACGGATGCCGAGACTCAGATTGGCTCTACATGGAAACGATAGTGGGTAGTACTTCAATTCTGAAAGGCTTGGCGTCTACCCACTCTTCCTTCGATCAGCCAATAAGAGCTCGGCGTTCTGACATCATGGCTCGGCGTTCTGACACGCAAGCAGACGAACTTGCGCTCCGCATTATTTTTCCAACGTCACTTGAGGTGGCTAGGCCTTTCCGTTAAAAACAGTGGAAGGACCTAGTCCACTTCAAGCTGTTTTGAAAGCGTCCCAAAGGAGAGGGAAGTACACTGCGCGACACTGCTAGCGGGTGCATAACATCACACACACACACACACACACACACACACACACACACACACACACACACACACACACACACACACACACACACACACACACACACACACACACACACACACACACACACACACACACACACACACACACACACACACGCGCACGCACGCGCACACACACACACACACGCGCACGCACGCACACGCACACGCACGCACGCACGCACGCACGCACACACACACACACACACACACACACACACACACCAAACCGTACAACTTTAGATGTGCAGCTTTTTGTGGCAGCTGATTCTATGAAGAAAACAGAACGAAAATCTGCGATCGCTTGTTTATGCTGAAATTGTAGCTCTGTGCATAGCCTCCTATGACAACCTGCCATCAGTCTTTTATGTGACGGTAATTAGTAAGTACAATCCGATTACATTTAAGGTTAAGTAACTTGTAATTGTGATTAACTGTATTTTTTCAGATAGTGAGCACAAGGATCTGATTCAGAGGTGGAACAGAAACTCAATCAGCAACATAGTTAAACTTCTGGTAACATACTACAGGAATATTTTGTTTTGTTTTATTGGGAGCTTAGCATAATTATTCATATATCGTGGCAGTCTTACTGCACTGCCTAAATTTCTCATTTAGGCCAACAGCGTAATAAAGAATCTACATTAGGGGTTGTAATTTTAGGTTGAACTCACTAAAGTTCACAACCCGCTGCAAAATCAAAATATCCCTTTACTCACCCTCAAACTCGCCCCCCCCCCTCCAAAAAAAAAAAAGGAAGAAGGTCTTGTTCAACTCCAGTTTGTCACTCATAAATTCATCAACTGAGAGAACTCAAAAACTCATCGAACTTACGAACTCATATGAATTCCGACCGCGAACTCACCGAACCTATGAACTCTCGCCTCCACTCACCCTCCCTAAAACTCAGAGTAGTTTTCACCGCCATGCTCACTGGTCTGAAAAACCAGAGTCCGAAAGCCAATTAATTAAAATATTTTTAGTAACAAAAAAAAAAAACTACTATTAAACGGCAAAATAATCAAAGGGCTCGTAAAGGCTGGTTTACACTTCTGCGCTTGGGTGAGATCGATTGTCTTGCAACCGCCTGTAACCGCTGACGACGAGTACACGCTGGGGCATACTGGCGCCCTCTGTCAGGTAGAAATGGAACCCTTTCAATCTCCGTATAACTAAACTGAAAAGGTTTTGCACTATCCGCGAAAACAAATCTACGCATTACCTACGAGAAATGGTCTCTTATAATGTCTTCAAAACTTTTTTTCAAGCTACAAGGCGTGGAGTTGGGTTAGTTGGTTTAGTATAACTTCAAACAAAAATAAAACAGCACGAAAACGCGGAAGACGAGATGAAGGAGCACTCAAACACAGCGCTGTGTTTGTGTGCGGTTTCATCTTGGATTCAGTTTTTTTTTGCGTCGTTTCTTTTTATTTAAGTTATATACGCGGATCAAGACTGTTCCAGGTATACCCTACACTGTAAGAAAAAGGGAGCGCGACTTAGTTCTTCAGGAGACTAAATGCACTGACTCTACTTTACCCCTGGCAAACTAACGGGGACGGGAGCAACTTTTGCGCCCCTCCCGTTAGTCCCTCAATGTTGAACCCCCAAGACTAACCTCTTTACCCTCGCATTTATGCCAGTGGGACTACATGTTGAGCCCTTACCTTATTTATTACTAGATGGCGCCCGTATACAGACATTGGTGGCGCTAGTCCACGTCAAATTCAAAATTGGTAAAAATAGATTATCGCTTGGATAGATATTTTTCACGCTCATTAATTCACATTTGAACAGCGCTTATTTCATATTTTCATACGTATTATACATTTAGCATAGACAACGAATTAGAACACAGATGACACACGCACAACACACACGTGACGACACGCTAATCCAATCGCCACACCCAAAGGCTACCCATGCGCCTTTGATACTGATCGGAAGACGACGACGACACTGCTGCTGGTAACCCTTTTCGTGTCTCTGAATTTTCCTTACGTAGCCGATAAATTGCGTGTTTAAACAGTACATTCGGCGCTTAGCAACTAGCAGAACGACATAGGGTCTTCATGCGCAAAGGACCTCCTGCAGGGAGGCCAGGACATAAACACATATGACCTCGGACATCGAGTCATCGAACGCACCCATGTCCATCGACATGGATGAAGCTCAGGCAAGCACATCGACGATCATCAAAGACGGCTATGAGATTCCGCCCATGCACTGCACCGCTGAAACAATGAGCAGTTCCTCATCCACAATCGTGTCTACTAACGACGAGTTGCACTCCGACGACGGTGACTACGAGGTCGTTCATGGCAAGAAAAGACGGAAGACAAGCCAGAGCTCAGCATCGCATTCCAAAGAGACAACCAACCTACAAGTCGGATTCACCGTGCTCTACATGCCAACTGACACCAGCAAAGTTGCATCGCTCAGCAAATTAAAACTGACTGACTACCTGAACAACGTCGCACCAGACATGGTTAGTGTAGTTCGTATCAACAAAGCTCGTAATATCGTTGCGGTTGACGTTAAAAAGCCTGCACTCAAAGCCGAACTCCTGAAGCTAACCAAGCTATGCGCACTCCCAGTGCGTGCTTTTCTACCTAGCGACCGCTCAAATTGCTATGGCGTCCTTCGAGACATCGACCCTGACTGCACAGAGACCGACATAAAAACGCGACTACAGTCAACCGCCTGCATCACGGAAGTGAAGCGCCTTGGCAAGACATCACCCGTTGTGCGAGTATCATTCGCAACAAAAGTAGCTCCTCAACATGTCAATGTCGGTCTTGTAAGAACGGAAGTAATTCCCTACCGAGCACGCCCCTTGCAGTGCTACAGGTGTCACAAATTCGGCCACATCGCAGCTGCCTGCGCAGAAGAAACCCAGTTATGTTCTCGGTGTGGACAATGCCACAAAGACAAGTGCGAAGCCAACCCGTGCTGCGTCAACTGTCACGGAAATCACGCCTCCAACGCACCTGAGTGCCCAGTGAGGGCAAGGGAGGCAGAAGTAGCGAAATACAAGTTAGAGCACAAGACCACATTTCGTGAGGCAAAAAGTGCTGTGCATGCCAAAAGACAAGCAAACAAAACAATGGATTCAAATAACATACCAGAACCTAGCGCCTCCACCAGCAATACTCTGCCTCTGACTGCTCAAGACTTCCCTCCTCTCGAAGACGTAGAGAGCACGCCTGCAAATCTGGTCACCGCTCAATTGACCGCAACAACAACACTGCCAGTTTCTAGGAAGCCTTCTTTTTGGGACAAACCACACATCAAAAACATCACTTCACATAAGGCCTCCAACGCGCACATGACGGGACCCAACCAAGAAAGTGAAACAAAGACTGACTCTGTGTTTAAAGCCATAATCCCACTTATATTCACTGCTCTTCGCAAGATACTGGCCGCAACATCACAGACATCAACACTTCATCAAGTGATCAAAGCCGTCCTCACATTAGAACCCATTATTGCAATGCTATGCTAGAGCGTTTCCAAGAAAGCCTTACTTGTCAGTACAAACATTTTCTTCACTTTAACTCGAAAGCTAAATGGCACCGAACAGATGAGCCAGATCATATTGAAACTCAGCCTGTTGCTATGGAGTGGAACAAAACCTGTTCATTACAAGCCCTCTGCAGATTTATATGGTATACGCTTCGTAAAACGCTCTCATTAGATAATTTAAGGTACAAACACTTCATACACCAGTATGAATCACAGATTTCAAAGCTTCAGGACAGCAATTTTTCACCATTCGCCTGCCCACACCAATTCATCTACGATGGGAGACATTAATAGGAGGACCACCTCGCATCTTCAACCCCTCTCCTGCTCAGTTTTTCAATGGAACTGTAACGGATTGAGAACGCGACTCCCTGAGCTCCGCAAACACCTATTGGACAACGCCTACAATGCAGTAGCTCTCCAAGAACCAAGAATGTCAGCCGGCGACATGCGCATTGCGGATCATGTAGTGTACGCCAGCAAACCGCATGTGGCAAGAGGGTTTCCGCGGGCAGCACTACTAGTGCGTCGAGAGTTGCCACAAAGTGAGGTGGACCTCAATGATTTATGCACTGAGGGTGCGGAGTTTGTGGCGGTGACGGTGGAATGGAGAAGACGCCCACTCACCATCGTCTCGGCATACGTGGCCCCTAACGCACCCTGGGACACCCATGTACTTGCGGACATTCGAGTGCGAGCCAAGGGAGACCTTATAGTAGCCGGAGACTTCAATGCGCACTCACAGTCTTGGGGAGACAAGCAAGACTCCCCACGGGGACGGGAGCTACAGGCAACGGTCGATGCACTTGACCTGAGGAACATCACAAGTGGGAGCCAGACGTTTATCCGCCCTGGAGTGACGGGAAGCGTGATTGATCTCACCTTCACAACTTGGTCCCTGAGGCTCAGTGCAACCCCTCAGCCGGACAGCTGGGGGAGTGATCACCTTCCAATTGTCATTGGAAGACCGCCGAAAGCCCCCCTTAGGACTTGCCAGATAGTCGACTGGGACCACTACAGGACACTGCTTGGAGAGGCACTAGAGGGGGATTTCCCTTCAATTCAGAAACACTGTCGCGCGTCCTCAAAGAAGCCACCCGTGAAGTCAGCGTACCATTAACGCGTCCTAACCCTGACCTCGAATGGCTTAAACTCCGAGCGAGAAGACGGCGAGCCCAGCGAAAGTCGTGGGTCACCGGAAAACCGGAGGATATCCTGGCCTATAGGCGACTGGATGCCAGATTCAGGAAACACGGAAAGAAACTGGCGCGCCGACAATGGCGTCTCAAGTGTAGTACTCTAGACAGACCATCCGGAGGAAGCCGGGCTTGGAGGATGTCGAGAACACTAGCGGGCCGTCCTATTCCCCGAAACCCAGTCCTTGGAATGGCCGTGGCCATGAACCTCCAACCAACAGAGATGGTAGAACTCCTCGCGGATACTTTCACTGAAGTTCCGCTGGTACCGACAGTGGGACCGCCCCCCGAGAATTGGGACAAGTTCCGTCATCCCACGGCACCTCTGATGCAACAACCGGACACCGACTTTGCTCTGCACGAGCTGCAGTACGTCCTTGATTCCCTTCCCAGACACCGTGCGTCACCAGGACCTGATGGAGTCACCAACCAGGCCCTGAGAAACGTCAACGAGTCGGCACTCCCAGCGATGCTAGCTCTCATCAACCACGTCTGGAGGACGGCTGAGCTGCCAGACGCCTGGAGGGTAGCAACCACGATCCCACTGCTGAAGCCCGGCAAGCCCCAAGACCAGCTAAGCTCATACAGGCCGATCTCCTTGACATCATGCCTCGGGAAAGTGATGGAGCGTATGGTGCTGCGCCGTCTTGTTTACCACCTAGAAGGGGCAAGGGCTTTACCGGACTGTTTTTCGGGATTCCGGCACCATCGGAGCACGGTAGATGCAATGGGAGATATCGTCAGCTCACTGGAAGAAGCAAAAGCGCAGGGTTGGTCTGCAGTGGCCGTCTTTCTGGACGTCCGTAAAGCCTTTGATGCCCTCCCCCACAAGGCCGTCATTTCAGCTCTACGCCGTTTCGGGGTGAACGGACGTCCACTGAAATACATTTGCGCGTTTCTTAGTGAACGCACTATGTGTGTAAAGGCCGGCAACGCGGTGAGCAAACCCCGGAAAATCGTCCGAGGAGTTCCCCAAGGGAGCGTTGTTAGCCCGCTACTCTTTGCTCTGGCTATCGCGTCGCTCCCAGCGGCGGCAAGGGTTGGAGAAGAACCGGCGTACCCTATCAGCATAGCCGTCTATGCAGACGACGTGGCACTCTGGTCCACTGCTCCCAGCTACAGAAGGCAACGTATGGTATGCGCTCTCCAGCGAGCCCTGACAAATGCGGTGTATCATCTCCACCAACTGGGCTTGGCAATATCAGCCGAAAAAACGATTGCGCTGAGCTACGCTCCAAAGAGGCCAAGCAAGTTCATGCCCACACTACGCATTGGGGACACTCCAGTGAAACTGGCGAAAACGGCCACATATCTTGGCGTCACGTTGGACTCGAGGCTATCCTGGGGCCCAGCAATGAAGGAAGTGCTTCAAAAGATGCGAACCCATACAAACATCCTCCGGATGCTCGGCGGAACTACCTGGGGAACCTCATCTCACATGATGCTGCAACTGTATAGGGGGCTCATCCTGGCCCGCCCATTGTACGCCCTACCTTTCGCCACACTCAGTGCCAACCAGCTCAAAAACATTGAACAAGCGCAACGCGTGGCACTCAGGATTTGCCTCGGAGTTCCCCGCACGGCCTCGTCTCGACATACGCTCACAGAATCCAGGATCAACTCTGTAGAGAACATCATGCAAGAACGGGCGCTGGGCCATCTGACTCGAATGAGCAACTGCGACTCGACCATCACGCTCCTAATGAGGATCGCCGAGCGCGCGGAATCAAGACTAGGAGCGCACCTCTGCACTCTTGGTGACATAGCTGGCACACCAGGACCACTCGCTCCACTCCCAGAGCTGCACAAAGAGCCCCACCCTCTGCGGATCAGCCTTCATATCCCTGGACTGAGGACCAAAAAGAACGTGGCAGTGGTCGTAGCAAGGCAGCTTACGGAAGATTACTTAGTTACCCAGTACGATGGGTGGACCCGAGTGTACACCGACGGATCAGTGGACCCCTCCGGAGGCACAGCAACAGCAGCGGCTTTCTTCGAGGCAGCCGCTGTGGGTACCAGTGAGCGCCTGGCTCACCAGGCATCCTCCACCACGGCAGAACTAGCAGCCATACGGCTCGCCCTCTGGGGTATTCGGACAGGCTGCACACAGGCCTTACGCTGGGTCATCCTGAGCGACTCAAGATCAGCCCTCGAGCTGCTATCTAGGCTCGAACGGGCCACGCCCCTGGCCCGTTCAATCGCACAGGATGCGGTTGAGCTTCAGCAGAAAGGCAACGACATTGCTTTCCAATGGCTCCCAAGCCACTGTGGCATTAGAGGGAATGAAGTCGTTGATTTTCTAGCAGTGCGGGCTCACAAGGACCCCGGGTGCCCGCTTTCAACCGTTCCCCGCTTCTCAGACGCCAAGCTCCTTGTGAGAAGAGCCATCGCCCTACAGCACCCGGACCCGGCAGTGGTGGCGGGTACCTTCCCAGCTCGGATACCGCGCGGCTTCGACCGCCCAACTACCGCAGTAATGCACAGATTACGGACCGGAAGCGCCTTCACCCCGGCGTGGATAAGTCGCTTCAGGCTCAATGTTGACCCCATATGCCAGACCTGCGAGGAAACGGCCGACGCCGAACATCTCCTCCTGCACTGCAGTGATCACGACGAGGAGCGCACCAACCTCCGTGATGCCTTTTCCCGCTTAGGTTTACCTAGTACCAACTTGGAGGAACTCCTGCGTCCAAGAGCCTCACGAGCTACTACGGACAAGGCACTCAAGAGTGTAGTCAGCTTCCTGAGGAGCGCGGAACTCCTCGAGATTCTCTAGGAGTTCCAAGAGATATGGGTTGCTTGCGGCTCCTGGGGCTCCTGGAGATCTTACATCCAGAGGTCTTCAGGAGTTTCAGGAGTCGCGATTCTGTACAGAAAGCTGTAGGAAAGTCAACACTCTGAAAAAATCCCCTTCCCCCTCCCCCTCTCTACTTCTCTATCTCTTTTTTCCCTTAATTCCCTCTCCCATCGACAGTGACATGTGCGCCCAAAGCGCAACTAACAACAACGTCGATTTCCTAATAAACATCGCTTCAACAACAATTATACTGATCATTTAAAGGGGTCATGAAACGATTTTCCTACTTCTTCCTCCTTAGCTTTAATCCTCAACTCAAATGCGAATTGTGAAATCACGTCGTCGTGACATTCTTCGGCACCGGTGCGATGACTCTTAGCTTCCACCGTGCTTTTTATGCACACCATAGAACTTGTCATTCCCCAGTGACGATAAGTTCCGTCAGGGCACTCATTGGCCACGAACGCGAATCCGAATATTCGTCGACGGATTTATTGTTGACGAGCGCATACGTCCGAGTGACGCAGTTCTCGTGTCCAATGCGTGAGCTGGGCTCGGCTGACGTCAGGTTGGCACCGCTGACGCGCTTTGGGAACCGCGGATGTATCATAGTGAAAAGGCGGAGAGCTTTCGAAGGAAAGAAGGTACAAAATAGTCCGCTATATTTTCAAATGTTCGTACCGAAAAGCTGGCTTTTGACTTTCTACCCTCTTTCTTTTGGCCAACTAAACGATATGCGATTAGTAAAGTCCCAATTTAAAATCATTTATCCCAGCCCAAAAGTCGTTTCATGGCCCCTTTAAAGAAGTCGTTTGGTCAGAGACCATGTCGACCGAGAACGAATGTTACAAATATGGTGCTGATTTCGCACCAATATTGTTCTCCAATATTGTTGCTAAATATTCCATTACTAAGAAATAACGGTACACACAGTAATTATTTGACAGGATCTATATAAAACAGCGTCCCTATGGGCTCCCAGCAGGCATGTTCTCGCTTACCCGCATAGACTGCCCCACTTTGCGTATGCGCGTCTCCGCGGCAAGCGCATCGTCGCTTGCGAAAATAAAAATATGTTGAAGAGCATAAAAAAAAATATATATATATATAATGAGCCTTTGTTTTTTGTCTTTGGAAACGTTTTTACCATGTGCTACGTGGCTATCGACTCTTTCCGGAATTCAGTGCCATCTGGTGACTCAAATGGCAGTTTAACTTTTATACTACTAATGGCGGCAATGAACCTGTGGCCTGCGGTATTTTTTGGGGCACCGTCACTTTCGCCAGTCAACGGTAATCGATAATGTGTACTTCACTGTACACTTAGTTTTTCAATCTTTTTCAGTTCCGATGGCGAAAACGGCGCAACCAGTCAGAACGAAGCGCCAACCCATATAAACGCCTTGACAAAGTTCCATACATCAAGGGGCTTTAAAGCCGAATGTGTGCTACTAATAGATTGACTGAGCCCGCGTTAGAAATGAACGCTTACGCAGCTCTCGCACCCAATTTATTTCATTTATTTCATTTCATTTATTAGTTCCCCTTAAGACCCACGAGGGGTATTACAAAGAGGGGACATTGGCAAGAAACACAATACAATAATGCCATAAGCAAAAAAAGAATGAATTCAATGGGCGTATCACAGGTGCAGGTAACCAATAACAGCTTCGGCGAATTTTTGAGGGTCCGTTATCGTGACAACGACTTCGGGTAACATGTTCCAATTTTTAATGGCGAGCTGCAAAAGTGAAAACTTGTAAATATTAGTCCTGGGACTGTCTAGGTGAAGTTTGCAGGAGTGGTCAATTCGGCGAGAAATGAAAGAGGCAGGTATGCAATAAATAGGCTTACGAGATGGAGAGTGATAGAAAAGTTTATGAAGTAGTTTTAGTTGGCATACAGCTCTACGTTCTCTTAGAGGAGGAAGGTTGAGAATTGACTTCAAAGAGGTAACGCTTACAGAGTGGTTATAATTCCTTAGGATGAAACGTGCAGCTTTATTTTGGATGGATTCTAACTCTTTTTCAAAGAAGACTTGGTGGGGGTTCCAAATGGCAGAAGCGTACTCTAAAATAGGGCGTATTAAGGCGTTATAAGCTACAAGTTTAGTTTCTTCAGATGCGAGATATAAAGAACGACGCAGAAAACCAAGAGATTTGTTAGCTTTCCTGCTTCACGTCGCGCTAACGTTTAAAATGAATAGGCTTGAATCATCTGCTTGGAGAATCTTCAACTTCTTACTTCATCCGTAAACAGGAGGCCGCCACTATACTCTGTTCCACCTTGTTTTGTACTGCAGGAAAGGCTACAAGCGCGAGGGCACATCTCGGCGGCACAAGCTCTCGCGCACGAGGGGCAGCTACCAACGCTACCCACTCGCGCTTCTAGCCTTCGCTGCGGTACAACATAAGGTGATTTTTGATCAAAGTGGCCAGACTTAATTCCGGAAAGGGTATATTTTCATCCGAGTTGAACCAAAAAGAAAATATAAACGATTCCGAAGCACGTTCCAAAGAATGCAAAGGGAAAGGACGCCAGCACAACGGTCAGAAGCCGCATGGCCGGTGCATCAATGATGGCCGCGTTCGCATCAGCGCTGTCTTTCACGATGTCCTGAAACAGAGGCTGCAATCGCTATAGTCAGCTCCAACCCTTGAATATGCCCCCTCCTGCAATATTTGATGCTACGATTGTTCTGTGGATACCTCCACTGCGTTCCAAAGCAAGAAGTGCGTCGCCAACTCTGGCCATCGGCTATGCAGCAGACGCCGCCATCTTGTTCACGCGTTTAGACCACTAGCAAATCTCTATATGCACCCTGTCTTTGGAGGACTAAGGCTCATTCACACTGCCCCATTTTCTTACGTTAAGTTACGTTACGCCTGAGTCACCTAAACATTCGTTCCTCGAATGTAGCGTGTCACTGCTTGCTCCTTGAACTGGTAGCTCTCGCGTATAATATGAAGCACAGAGGGTGACTTCAACGTAATATTTCGTAACGTAGCTTAACGCAAGAAAATGGGGCAGTGTAAATGAGCTTTATTGACTGCTTTTGATCCCGCACGCCTCTCCGTTAGTCCCGGTCGAGTGCAGTTAGTCACTGACTCCTCAGTATTTGCGCACAGTGCCTAGCTCGAACCAGGGGGCTATGTTGCACGTTTGGACTCCCAGGAGACTAGGAAGAAGGAAGTGACGTCGACAACGCTCTTTGGATGTTGATTGGTGGAGTCGCTGATGACGGTGAGTTTCCGCGATGCGTGGTGTTGCTAAGATACGTTCATTCACACCTACGCCACTTCCTTCTCTCTAGTCTCCTGGGAGTCCAAAACGTGCAACATAGCCCCCAGAAGGTCTCTTCGGGGAGCAAGTTTAGAGGACCAAATGCTGCCGTTAGTCCTTTAGGACCATTGTTTTTCTTAGAGTGTATTTTAAGCACAAATGTGTGAACCAGCTTTATTGGGACGTTTTGAGGTTGTCCTCCCCGCAGTGCATATGTGTGATGGTTTGTGACTGATCTTACTTCGAGCAAGCCGGCCAGTTGACCTCAGTTGACGATCTCGGGCTGGTATACAAGCGTCATACTCATGCACGCAACCGGAAGACTATCGGAAGCGGGGCTCGAGCGATAGATGCGGTGGCGATCGAAATAATAAGAACGGCAGCAGCGAATGATGCACACCATCGAGCTCATCAGGGGATCCCGTATGGCCTTCCAGAAGAGTGGTTTTAGGTCGCGGCCATTGCACAGTACGCACAGCTCACTGTTTGCCAGAGGGTCAGCCGCCACAGAGGGTCGGGGTTCTTGTTGCCCTCAACACGTGGCCCGTGATTTTGTCCATCTAGTCACTGACAGTTGAAAGGGGCGATGCAACGATTTTTGTACTTTCCGCCAATATCGCTTAGGACGAATCCCTGACGTTAATGACCCATAAAACACGCGTTCGTTTTTCGCCACAAACAATAAAAATCGCAAAAAAAAGAGCAGCGTTCCTTTTTATTTTTAATTTGCAGCCAGAACAAGTGGCCACGTGATTTGGAGTGGTTAAATGCTGCCAATGTTTATTATATCCACGCGCTGGGGATGGCAAAGCACAAGACACGCGCCGAGTTCTAGACATTGTTATGGTTCAGTTATTGTCGTCAGTGCAGGGATTCGACCAGGGCTACTACCCAAATGCTTGTCGAGCTATCGATTATCACGAGCCCAAATCAGAGTACTAACGCAATGCGCGGGTTCAATCTATGAGCCGCATTCAAATATCGTCACTGAAAAAGTACCGCGACCCCCCCTCCCACACACACACACACACACACACACACACACACACAGACACAGACACACACACACACACACACACACGCACACACTCACACACACAGCGTTTCGCGTAGGAGAAATTGAATGAAAACGTTCGCTTTTGTCCTTGAAATTACAAACAACAAAGGAGTTTCATGGTCAGTGGCGTTGACGCGAGAATACTTGGGTGTTGGGTCCCAGTAGTGGCAGGAAGCTCGTGTAAAGTGAAAAACATTTCAAAGCGAATATCGTTGCACTGCTCCTTTTAACGAACGCGGGGCGTGAGGAGTCCACTGGCATCCCAAGCGCCGTTCACACTCTTGCGACTGAGTACAACCGAGAGAGACCAGACCGGTTTTAGGACCGGATGCGCTATACAGCGGAGCTGGTCCTAAGAGATCGCAAGAGGCTTACAAGCCGGTCTGGTCTCTCTCGGTCGTGCTCGGTCGCACTCGGTCGCAAGAGTGTGAACGGGCCTTCATAAAGGTCCGTTCAAACTCTTGCGACCTCTTAAAATCGGGCGCCTTAGAACCTCTTACAAGAGGACACACTGGCGCCATCTATTGGGTAGAAGTGTAAACTTGGCGGTCCGGCATGTTTTCTATTTCTCTCGCGCTTTATCCTTTCTTTCTTGTCTCGAAAAACTTCTGTCAAAGTTATAAACGAGCCTTTCTTACAGGTATTACGCACATTTGACCTCGGAAATCCCGCAAAACCTTCGGTCTTGTGAAACGCAGTTCCAGGGTCACCGGATAGATGGCGCCAGAATGCCAGTGCGTTCCCTCGTCCTAAGAAATTTTAAGAAGTTTTAACAGATCTCGTCTCTCTCGGTCGTACTCGGTTGCAAGAGTGTGAACGGGCCTTCATCGTCCCATAGCCAATGGGATTGCAGCATTAGCCGATAAGAAAAGCCGAAGAACCAAACACGTAGCAGAAGCTTGAACAGAAGCCACGCCCTGCAGTTCTTAAAGGGGCGATGCAACAATTTCCGTACTTTGAGCAAATACCGTTAAGAAGGGATCCCTGACGTTAAAGGGGCGATGCAACAATTTTTGTACTTTCCGCAAATACCGCTTAAAACGGATCCCTGACGTTAATGACCTATGAAACACGCGTTCGTTTTTCACCCCACGCAATAGAAGTCCCAGAAAAAAAACTTAAGAAAAACGAGCAGCGTTCACCCCCTCAACTCGCAGCCAGAACAAGCGGCCACGTGATCTGGAGCGGATTATATGCCGCCAATGTTGCTCATAGTCACGCACCGGGGTTGGCAAAGCACAGGACACGCGCTGAGTTCTAGGCATTGTTATGGCTCGGCTATTGTCGTCGTTGCAGCGATTGGACACGGGCCACTACCCGAATGCTTCTCGAGCTAGTAATTATCACGAGCCCAAATCGAGTGCCCACGCAATGCTCGGGTCCAATCTATGAACCGCATTCAAATATCGTCATATGGGTGTACTGCGATCCCCACGTTACGTCATCAAAGTTTGCAAAGGAGAAATTGAATGAAAATGATCGATTTTGTCCTTGAAATTACACCGCAACAAAGGAGTTTCTTGGCCAGTGGCGTTGCGTGTGAGTATCCTTGAGTCCCAGGTGTGCCAGTAAGCTCGTGTAAAGAGAAAAACATTCCAATTGAGTATCGTTGCACCGCTCCTTTAATGACCTATAAAACACGCGTTCATTTTTCACCCCACGCCATAGAATTCCCGGGAAAAAATATGAAATAAAAACGAGCAGCGTTCACCCCCTCAATTCGCAGCCAGAACAATTGGCCACTTAATCTGGAGCCGATTATATGCCGCCAATGTTGATCATAGCCACGCGCTGGGGTTGGCAAGGTACAGGACACGCGCTGGGTTCCAGACATTGTTATGGCTATTGTCGTCGTTGCACCGATTGGACACGGGCCACTACCCGAATGCTTCTCGAGCTAGTAATTATCACGAGCCCAAATCAAGTGCCCACGCAATGCTCGGGTCCAATCTATGAACCGCATTCAAATATCGTCATTGGGGTGTACTGCGATCCCCACGTTACGTCATCACATTTTCCAAAGGAGAGATCGAATGAAAATGATTGTTTTTGTCCTTGAGATTACATTGCAACAAGGGAGGTTTTTGGTCAGTGGCGTTGCGCGCAAGAATCCTTGAGCACTTGCCAGTAAGCTCGTGTAAAGTGAAAAACATTCCAATTGAATATCGTTGCACCGCCCCTTTAAGCTTTCAGTGACTATTGTGTCTCCGGCGTGAGGAGCCGCGAGAAGGTTAAACTGCAGTGGCAAACGTTCTCCCGGTGTTCATTCTTTTTTTTTTCTTAACGGGATAGTTTTAAGGAGCTTGTGTCGCGGAAAATCCGGCGTCGGTGGCGTGGCGGGAAAGTCCTGATTGGTCGCTAGAGTCATGACGTCAGAGCGACACGACCTTGCGCGGGAATTTCAAACAACCCACAACGCCCACGTGAAACGTGACGTCACGCATGGAATGAAAGTGGATAAAACATGACACGTAATGCGAATATAAAGGTCACTGCATGTCTCAAATGATTTCACTTTATAAAGTAATTCATTTGCGTTAAAAAGATATCTGAAGAATTTTAGGCGGGATTTGAACCCACGACCCATCGGTTGCCAACCAAACACGCCACCGACAATTTTTTTAATTTTTTTAATTTGGAATGTTGGCGCAAATGATTGTGAACAATGGTTCTGAAACAATCTGAATATCGGCGTGGAAAAGATGCCGGCCTGTGTCCGATGCCCTTCGTTGGTTTCGTACAGCATGCCTTACGTTCTACTGATGCTGGTAAGAGGAAAAAGGCCTCGCCAGAGCCATCGTAGTGACGTCACTGGGCGTATACATGTGAAACGCTCGAGAGAGAAGAGAGAGATAAAGCAAATCGTGCGAGATCGGGAAGCAACCAAAAACGGGCAACAGACTAGGTGGCCTTCCTCAAGTGACGGGAAACACGGAGACGGCGTGTTTAACGTCAGCTCAGAAAAGAGCTTTCGATCGAAACTTCGTCTCCCATCCTGTTCCCTTCCCTTTGGTCAGGTTTTTCCTCCCAACCTCACGCGATTTATCTTTCCTGGGTTCTCTCGGGGTTTGAAAAGCGTGCTTTCAGCTCTTTATGAAACTTAACTTGAAACCCGTTGCAACATAAAAAAAATTAACGTATAGCAGAGGTTCCACTCAGACACACAGCATATCGCCCTGCGCAATGACCAATGCCCAATGCGCACACAGGCATTGATCATTGTGCGAAGTGTTGTTAAAAATTAAAAAAAAAAACACCAATCGCGAAAAACAAAACAAAAGGAAGGCCCTCACGAATGCTCTCTCTTTTCCCCGACGTACCCATGTGGAACAGGCAGTTTTGAAACGAAAATCTAGATGGCGCTTCAAACGAACGGGAAGCGAACTGAGGAGAGTGAGGGGGGTATCCCCCAACTGAGGTAATCTATGTGGCATAGTGACGTCATGACTCTTCAGGAATTCAGGAGCAGGGCCTCTCTTCCGGTCCTTATCGGGGCAACAGAACTACATAGACCAACTCATCTCTCTGTCGTCACGCCACTGCGGTAGTGCTGCTGTCGGCACTGCGCCTGCGCAGACGCTTTACTTCTCTCGGATCTGGTTTTGTGTACGCACGCGCAGTGCCCACAGCTGGTGTAAGCAAACGCGGGCTTGTTTCAAAACAGTGCGTCGGTGCATTGACAATCAATCAATGTCGGTGGTGAGCACACCTACTCACACACCTCTCCAGCGTTCATTACTCGGGTGAAAAGCGCCGAGTCACTGGGTTGTGGACGGATGCGCGATGTCTGACATTGCCGCCAGAGAGCTACAGCGCATGCTCAGAACGCATTCAACAGCCCAGTAGATGGCAGCGCGCAAAAGGCGATTTTCGAAACTATGTCAAGCTGCTGCGGGAGTGCCTTCTTCCCTCGGTTTCCGTCCGTCCGTCTTCAACTAATGTGTTCCTTGCGCGTCAAAAAAAAAAAAAGTAGTCCTTTGAATTTTGTTTGATGACGTCATAAAAGTTGCATGCTGTAGCCGGCCGCGATTCTGTGTGGTGGTGGATATGGCGGACGCCTTTTCTGCAGCAGGCTGCTCTCAAGGTTGAGGGAATGCACGGAAGCTCCGTCAGCTCCGAAGTTGGGGCGCCGTGATGAGAGCGGGACACACGCTTGCTCGTGCTTTTTTGCCGGAACGTCTGCGACATCTGACTGCATAACACTCCGGCTTTTGTGACGTGATTTGTTGCCCTTTGAGGGATCCGGACATTTCGGTATAGGGTGTTTCGGTCTAGGACGTTTCGGTGCACGGACGCTTCGGTGCACGGACGCTTCGGTGCACGGACGCTTTCGGTGTGCGGACCGTCTCGGTGTAAACACGATTTGTGTTTGGAAATGAATAGTTGAGCCTCAAGCATACATTGTAGACCTCCGCAAACTTTACTATTTTGATGCATGAAAGGTACAAGACGTACTGATAGGATTGCAAATTTCTTAATTTAGCTGTCTGCTTTGGTCCATTACGGAAAATATAAAGAATATAGATCTCAACAAAAGAATTTAATTGCGTCTCTGATCCAACAATATTGTATTCAAAGTCATTTCAATGAGCGGGAAGATATCTGAATATAGCTGTGAATGCAGGTCATTTGGAAAGGTCTAGACGTCCCAAACAATACTGTCGAATGGTGTTGGGCTGCCTGATAACAACAAATTTATTGCGGGAATGCTCCTCTACAGACCCCGCACACGCACACACGCACACACGCACACAGCGGGTGGCAGCAGTGAAGGCTGCGGTCCCACGGCAGCCATCTTGAACAGGGCGTTAGTTCAACCAATAGATGGCGACACGCACCCGTGGGGTGGCCGAAATATTGGTTCACTGTGGGATGGCTCGAGCACTTCACGTTCCCCTCGTGGCCTTGCTCGCGCCGCTGCCAGCTGTGCTCAGCTGGCTCAATAGCGTGGCCCAGCAAACTCATCTATGCGAGAATAGAGAGTTTTAGTAGATCGTTCCAATAGAGAGTTTTAGTAGATCGTTCCGATACCTCCGATACCCTCGATAACGATACTATATATGTAAGCGCAAAGGCGGAGGCAGAGTATCGGGTATCGTTATCGGAGTCATCGGAACGATCTACTAAAACTCTCTAATGACTCCGATAACAATACCCGATACTCCGCCGCCGCCTTTGCGCATGCATCGTATCGTTATCGGGGGTATCGTATAGGCATCGGAACGAGCTACCAAAACTCCCTAATGTCAGGCTGATATAGGGACATGCGGTTCGGCGGTTGCGACGGGCTTTCGCAATAAATCTTACCGAGAAGGAATCAATTGTTGATTGACGTGTCAATATTCTGTCAATAGAGAGTTTTAGTAGATCGTTCCAATAGAGAGTTTTAGTAGATCGTTCCGATACCTCCGATACCCTCGATAACGATACTATATATGTAAGCGCAAAGGCGGAGGCAGAGTATCGGGTATCGTTATCGGAGTCATCGGAACGATCTCACTAAAACTTTCTAATGACTCCGATAACAATACCCGATACTCCGCCGCCGCCTTTGCGCATGCATCGTATCGTTATCGGGGGTATCGTATAGGCATCGGAACGAGCTACTAAAACTCCCTAATGTCAGGCTGATATAGGGACATGCGGTTCGGCGGTTGCGACGGGCTTTCGCAATAAATCTTACCGAGAAGGAATCAATTGTTGATTGACGTGTCAATATTCTGTCAATAGAGAGTTTTAGTAGATCGTTCCAATAGAGAGTTTTAGTAGATCGTTCCGATACCTCCGATACCCTCGATAACGATACTATATATGTAAGCGTAAAGGCGGAGGCAGAGTATCGGGTATCGTTATCGGAGTCATCGGAACGATCTACTAGAACTAGAGAGTTTTAGTAAATCGTTCCGATACCTCCGATACCCCGATAACGATACTATATATGTAAGCGCAAAGGCGGAGGCAGAGTATCGGGTATCGTTATCTGAGTCATCGGAACGATCTACTAAAACTCCCTACTCTCAATGACTCCGATAACAATACCCGATACTCCGCCGCCGCCTTTGTGCATGCATCGTATCGTTATCGGGGGTATCGTATAGGCATCGGAACGATCTACTAAAACTCCCTAATGTCAGGCTGATATAGGGACATGCGGTTCGGCGGTTGCGACGGGCTTTCGCAATAAATCTTACCGAGAAGGAATCAATTGTTGATTGACGTGTCAATATTCTGTCAATAGAGAGTTTTAGTAGATCGTTCCGATACCTCCGATACCCCCGATAACGATACTAAGAGAGTTTTAGTAGATCGTTCCGATGACTCCGATAACGATACCCAATACTCTGCCTCCGCCTTTGCGCTTACATATATAGTATCGTTATCGGGGGTATCGGAGGTATCGGAACGATCTACTAAAACTCTCTACTATATGCAAGCGCCAAGGCGGAGGCAGAGTATCGGGTATCGTTACCGGAGTCATCGGAACGATCTACTAAAACTCTCTAATGAAAAACTCTTCTGCAGGAATGCACGCTCAGTTGACTCAATCTTCCAAGACACCAGTGGAAGCGGACGTCTAGTAAACTGCTTCGCGATTTACGGTATTTACCTCGCCATTATAATGACGACTGAAAAGTGACGTAACGAAATATTGTGTTTTATGGGATCCGGAAGATGTTGTAATAGTTGTTACATTATAGTTCCCAGAAAACAAGCGCCGTTGCAATATTTTCGGAAGTACCGACACACATTATGTTGTAAGTACAGCTTAGGAGGAATATGATGAAAAGCATCAGTATAAATAGGAAGACGTTTATTAGCCATGAAGACACTATGATTGAGCGGCGTTTAGTGACGGCAAGTGATGAGCGTTCGGGAATTTATAAGTTCACATGATTGCTAACTATAGACATGCGGACAATAAAGACCTGTTTTGTCGGGAGATGGAGTTGCGGTGATGACCTGATATCGGACGACTAGTGGCAGACGTAAAAGCAAGTTTCGTCTCAGCGAATGGTAAGCGTCAAGTGTCAAGCACAGCACGTCGCTACCGACGTTGTTGACGTTTCGAGCACTTACGGCTTTCGACAAAAGTGTTGGCACCTGGGCTAACTTTGCGGAAAGACTCGAAGTTTTCCTCGAGTCCAGCGCCATTATGAACAGTAACTGAAAACGATCCACTATTCAGTCGGTGGGTGCATGGCGAAACGTATCCGCATCTGCGGAGTCATGGTCGATGCGTACTCTAAGTGGTTGTAAGTTTACACGATGCATGCCACGACGTACAAACGCGTCATTGACGTTCTACTCACTCGTTTCGCTACTTTTGCCCTACCGAAAATACTTTCCTCTGATAACGCGCCGAATCTCGTTTAAAAAAATAAATAAACAAGTTTCTAAAAAACAAAAAAAAACAAAAAAAACGGCATCAGGCATTACATTAGTTAACCATACCATCCTGCAACGAACGGGCAAGCAGAACAGATGGTGTGCGAAACGAAGAAAGCCCTCTTGAAGCTTACGGAAGAAGCAGTTTAGTGAAGAATCGCCAAGTTCTTGTTCCGGCACCACATTACGGTCTCATCTTCCACGGGAAAAACACCAACCGAAGCAATGTTCGGCGGACGAAGAGCCACACCCCTCGATCTCATGACACTATGGCCTACGAACGAAGATCGAGAGATTCCCAGATCGGGAGTAATGGCAGTTTATTCGATCGAACAACTCGTCTACGTGAGGAATTTCAGCGGAAGTCCGGCCTTTCATGTAAAACTTGAGTAGAAAAGGCTCTATGTTGTTTGGCCAGATGGTGTCATTGCTCTGAAGACGTTGGATATCAATGCCCTTGAGTGTAAATATAACGAAATCACAAAAATCTCTTTGTGTATTGTGTAACTGCCCTTGTATTTGGTAGTAGAATCTATGGTGGTGATTTGGACCTTTTACACCAGGCTCTTTTTTTATATTTCGCCTCATACTCTTTTGCGGTTTCAGTAGGCTTCAAGAATCTTTTGGAACGGGGACGCTTCACCTCAACAAGGCCATTTGTTCCAAGCCGTCCATCAGGGGATGCTGCTAGAATTCCGTCCTTTATATTAATTAATAAGCCGCACTTTTGCGCAATGCAGTTTCTCTGTTCCACGTACAGTTGTAAAGCATCATCCTCAATGATTCTACCATATTCTGTTGCGGGTGAAGAAAAGTCTTTGGGTACACGATACTTGAAACAAGTCTGGCACTGTACGTTGTATTTCGACACCCACTAATGTCGTCATCCTTATAGAGCCTCATCAATTAATCATTACCTCGTCACCTCATATTGCTCTTCGTCAACAGTAAGTACAATAGGCTACCGCCTTATTACAATCCAAGAATTTAAAAAAATTAAGTCGTGCAGTCCTTCATTATGTTTATTTTTTATATAATGTTACTACGTTACATTACCTCGAGACGATCGACGTCCATCGTCGATCTTCAAATATACCTATATATAAATTAGACGCACAATCACAAAAAACACAGCGTGCCGCCTCTTTTCTTTGGATCGTCTTTTTGAAATCAGCGCAAGCTCGCGTGTTCTCTCTTCTAAAACGGTTAGAACGGTCGCACATAAAACCCGCGTTTCTCCTACCCGACCGCTTCCTTCTCTCATTATGTGTAGTTGGTTATAACTAAATAAGCTATAATAATGGTGTATTATTCATATTTAGTTTCAGTTTCAGTCACGGGAAAGGAGGTTCGCTGGCACTATACTCTGTTTCACCTTATGATGTACCGCAGGAAAGGCCACAAGCGCGAGCTTCTTGGTCTGGGGCACATCTCGGCGGCACAAGCTCTCGTGAATTAAGAGCAGCTGCCAACGCTATGAGCTCGCGCTTCTATCCTTTGCTGCGATACAACATAAGGTGAAACGAAGTATAGTGCCACTAGCGGGAACAATGAGGAAGAGGCAGGTGTCAAAAAGTAGTGGCTTGTGGAACCCACGGGGCTTACGTCATGGCCCCTTCAGGTATTACAAGCCCCTTGAAAAAGGGCACGAATAGTGTCATTAAATAAGCTACGCTTCAGAGTAACGACACTTGGCCATATCGTGGCGTAAAATCATGGTTGCCAGTGATCTGAAGCTTTATCTAAAATCACAGGAAACTCTTTTCTGTCCTCCACAAATGTTTAAACAGTCCGCGACAGAGCAAAGCAATATTGCACCAGCTTCCTAACACCGGATAAAATGCTGAGGAAGTCGCACTTTTGAATCACGACGATCGGCAGTTGCGTTTGCTCTGCACTAGACCCGAAATGGCGGCTCCCACAACAATGTTGGGGAACGGAGTGCCGATACTCCAAGCGCAGCTCACTTAGTGGCTCTAGGCATGAGGTGAACTCGGGTGTATTCTTTTCCTTTTCGTCTTCATTGTTTATTGATTTCAATCATATCGAATAATCAACACAATATATCACACTACGCTTGTGTAAATATTTATCTTAGATTTATTAGCCTGACCCAGTACTTAAACCATTTATTTGTCGATAGTAAATCTTCCAATATATTTTCTAAATGTGAAGGCAAAAATACACGGACACTGATGATGATACAAACGCCAAC